>JACEFZ010028463.1:390000-422500 GCA_014155875.1 Cepaea nemoralis
AGTCACGTATTTGAACCTCCACAGAGGCGGATTTGGATAAAAAAAATAACTTGGGCTCCCAGGTAGCCCCAGCCATGAATAGGTACCAGGAAACGCCATGGGAGGCGAAGGTGTGAATCATTTAGCAGCACCATATATCTTCTTTTAAACATATATATATATATATATATATATATATATATATATATATATATATATATATATATATATATATATATATATATATATATATATATAACGGTATATATATACATATATATGTAACGGTTGGGGTGCCCAAACCCAAACAATGCTGATGTTCTATAAAGCATTTATCAGGGGCAAGCTAGAACATGGCAGTATTGTGTACGACTCAGCATCAGAAGCCAACAAGAGGAAACTAGACACCATACAGTCCCAAGCACTAAACACTATCATGGGTGCTGGAAAAAAGACATCCAGAGAAGCCATGTAGGTAGCACTGGGTGTTCTCCCACTGAGTCTGAGGCGTAAACAGCTGACGTATAACTACTGGCTAAAGGTAGCACAAGACAAAAACCACCCTGGATACCAAACGTTCAGTGACAACAACAGCAAAAAGGGGGGGGGGCATCCCAATAGTAAAACTGCAAAGACCGGCAGGATGGGAAGCAGCAGAGAAGATGAAGGAAGAAATGGAGCTAGCAGAGACCCTGAAACAGACAAGACGGTTCAAGCCAACAATCCCACCATGGGAACTAACAGTCCCATTCACTGACTGTAGTCTAGCAAAGTCCATCACCAAGGACACGGAGGACACAGATGCAAGAGACGCGGCCGAGGAATACATACAAGAAATCAGTAAGGACAACCTCATAATATACACAGACGGGTCCAAGAACGAACAGGGAGAGGTAGGAGCAGGAGTAGTGGTCCCAGACTGGAAGTTGAAGAGACAGTTCAAACTAACAGACCAGACAGCAGTATGCACGGCCGAACTGGTAGCCATAATGAAAGGTCTAGAAATCGCAGCCGAAAATCCACCACTGAGACTGTGTATATTAACAGACTCCCTGTCATCTGTACAAACGCTCGGGAACTTCAATAGAGGCAACAGACCTGACATAAAAGAGGAGATACTAGCGACAGTCACAAACCTCAGGTACATGGGATGCCAAGTCACCATCGGATGGATACCAGCTCACAGGGGTATCCCGGGAAACGAACAGGCAGACAGAGCGGCGAAACGGGGAATAACCAGCACTAATCAAATCTGCACAGGCCTAGGTAAAGTAGAAGGGAAGAATATAGTCAAAAACTACATTCTCAAGGAATGGAGGCAACAGTGGCGAGACAGCGATAAAGGCCGTCATGTCTACCAAGTATTGGGTGAACCTAGATACAAGCCACAAGTCAAGACCAACATGAAAGCACCGGCAAACAGACAGCTGTGGAGAATCAGACTAGGCAATTGGAAAGACACAAGAGAAAACCCATACTGCAGAGAGTGCCGAGAAAACAACACCATCGAACACTACTTACTAGTATGCGACAAGTACAATAGAGAGCGAAGGGACCTGAGAGAGCACTTCGTCAAAACTGGGAACCCAATGACAATGACGGAGTGCCTGCACATAAACAGCAACCCAGAAATACCGCGACTGGTCAGACAGTTTCTATGCAGAACAGGAAAGACCGTATAACCTCTCTACACTGTATATATGCATGTGTGTGTTTGTTTGTATCTGTGCATGTTTTTATATGTTATATTAAACAACAACAACAACAACAACAATCTATGTACGTAAGTTAATTTAAAAAAAAAAAAAAGCCGGGGTGAATGGCAGGAAGGTGGGTTGGCTCTTCCGGTAGAGCACCTGGACTAGGAGGACAGTGAGACCTGGTCATCTTGCTGCCACACCACACCCACTCGCGATGAAGAAAAACGCCAAAGCTCAAACGTAAAGGAGTTCGGGCAGCTGACCAGAGGGATAACTTGAGACTTGCACTTGAATGCTCTGCCCTTGCCTACATCGAGTCCTTATGAGGACTGGACATGACCGGGACGAGCCCCGATGAGAATGAAACAAGAAACGACAAGCACATAGTGCTAACAGAGAAAAGAAACCAACAAACGAGAGAATGCGGGCCCCAGTAGGCCCAACCAAGGACCGGTCTTTACCAGGACCAGCACAAAACAAATCTATCCGACGAACAGAGCGGAACCAATTAAACCAGTAGGAATTAGGACCAACAATCCACACAACCACGGCTCTCAACAATAAACACCACTGGCGAAGCAGGTTAGACGAGGCCGAATTTGGAATTTCTTTTTTCGGAATTGGAATTGGAATATCTGTGTGTGTGTGTGTGTGTGTGTGTGTGTGTGTGTGTGTGTGGTGTGTGAGTGTGTGTGTGTGTGTGTGTGTTGTTTGTCCATCAAGAATGATGATGACCATTCATTTCATCCAGTGGGGTTGAAAGTATGGAGCCGTGAGTTATAAGATGGCGAATAAGGTCTATTTTGGCTCGAAATGTTCTTTGATAATGTGGGCAAAGAATGCTTGACGTTCCAGGAGGAGGATCTCCTGCAGTGGTTTTTCTGTCCAGCCTTTTCTTCACAGCTCTTGCAGTCCTGGTTGCTTCACAAGTGACTGCACCCTTATGTAATGATGTACGCCATGAATTAAGGTCTTTAGCAGCAGTCTTCCAGGTGTCATGATGAATTCCAAACGCTTTCAGTGAGATTTAACGAGTGTCTTTAAAGCGTTTCCTCTGGCCGCCTTGGGAGCGTTTACCACAACGCAGCTCGCAGTAAAAAATTCGTGTAGGGAGCCTGTGATCTGGCATGTGAGTTAAGTGACCAGCCCAGCGAATCTGATTCTTCATTAGTAGAGTGCAGATACTGGGCAGGGACGCTCTTTCTAGAACTTCAGTGCCTCGGATTTTGTCTTGACATGTAATCTTCAATAGCTTCCTAAGGCAGACTGTGTGGAAGTGGTTTAATTTCCTAGCGTGTCGCTGACAAACAGCCAAGGTTTCACAACACACACACACACGCACACACACACACACACACACAAACACACACACACTCACACATACATAACATCCACTTCATCACACTATCAGGTGGTAGGGAAGATTTAGGAATGTCATTGTCGCTAATATCTACTCGAGATAAATTATCTGAAGCAGAAGAAGAAGAAGAAGAAGAAGAAGAAGAAGAAGAAGAAGAAGAAGAACAAGAAGAACAAGAAGAACAAGAAGAAGAAGAAGAAGAAGAAGAAGAAGAAGAAGAAGCGAGAGAAGAAGAAGAAGAAGAAGAAGAAGAAGAAGAAGAAGAAGAAGGCGGAGAAGAAGAAGAAGAAGAAGAAGAAGTAGAAGAAGAAGAAGAAGAAGAAGAAGAAGAAGAAGAAGAAGAAGAAGAAAAAGCAAGAAAGATCGAATAGATAGAAGAACGATTGAAAGCAAGCAAGAAAATAAGAACGCACGAAAAAAAAAAAGAACGTAAAAACGCTCGTAACAAAGAAAGAAGGACAAATCGCACCCAAAAAAAAAACAAAAACAAAGACAAAGAAGAAAGGAAGTAAAATAATATGGATAGAATTATAGACAGAAAGTAAAAAGCAGCTAATAAATAATTGCAAAAACAAAGCCATCCGGTGAATATCGTTCCTGTGTGTACTTTCCAGGGAAAAGCGAGCCACTTCTCGCGGTTTGCGGTATATTCAGATCTAAAACAACGCTCCTTCGCCTGAAGGCCTACAGTTTTACGTCTGCTTAAGAAGGCAGGCAAGACGAACTGGATTAATTAATACCCCAGTTTCATTTCCTTTCCTAGGCAAAAATCACCCCAATAATTCCAGTTTTGTTCTCCGGTTTTTGAGTTCGGAGATCCAAGATTTAAACTGAGGGCGCTGAGAGAAGACCACGCTAGGAGGTATCTTGATAATATCAGCACTGGGTTCTTTGTGAGCACGTCGACAGTAATGCAAACGTCAGTGTGTGAGCAAACATTTAACGGGGATTCGTCCGTGTCATTCTGTCTGTTTAACGGCCGGAATTAATAACATGCAAAAGGGGCTATTATTGGCACCGCCATGGATGTATTAATCTTTCTTTCTTTCTTTCTTTCTTTCTTTCTTTCTTTCTTTCTTTCTTTCTTTCTTTCTTTCTTTCTTTCTTTCTTTCTTTCTTTCTTTCTTTCTGTCTGTCTGTTGTCTGTCTGTCTGTCTGTCTGTCTGTCTGTCTGTCTGTCTGTCTGTCTCACCATTTTCTGTTATACTCTTAGATTGCGCAAGATATACAACTTATGGACGGAACTGAGACTTTACATATTTACAGTTTTCCCATTAAAACACACGCAGCAGGAACCTGTATATTAAACCAAGAAGCGGCATATTTCTGAAAAAAAACTACGTTATTGGTGAAAACTGAGAGGTATTAAGATTTTTCTTGCATGTGTATCAAATCATGAAGTTCTATCTACCCAGTGAAAGATAACGGTAGTGGATCTTCAGAAATATCTGCCAAAGGTCGTCTTGGTACAATCTTCTCCAGTGTCTCTTCTTCTTTAAGTGCACCTCTAGAGCTGACATCGGAGATCACGAATCTGCAGTCCTCTTTGAACTTTGATATATCGAAGAAGTTCATTGTTCTTTTATAATAATTTGCTGCTCAACTGTTTATGTTTTCCACTTATATTTAAAAAAAAAAAATATGTATCTCTTTTCCTGTTATTATCCTCTTTGTCTTTCCTTATCCTTGTATTATCTTGTACGTAGTCCTTTTCTTTGTATTATCTTGTACGTCGTCCTTTTATCTTGTATTATCTTGTATTTCTTTCTTTCTTTCCAATTTTATTACCTCGCATTGCTTCCATTGCCCTTGCAATATCTCAATGGGTGTGGGGGATGTGTGTATGGGTGGAGGATATGTGTATGGGACGGATGCGGGGGATGTGTGTTTATGTGGGTGGAGATGTGTGGATGGTTTGAGGAAGTATGTGTGGGAGGCGGGGTTGTGTGGGTAGGGGATTGTGTTGGGTGGATTGGGGATGCAAGGGCGGGTGGGGAGAAGTGTATGGATGTGTGGGTTTGAGATATGCGTGCGGTGTGTTGGTGGGGGATGTGTGAATGATGTGTGGGTGGAGGGTATGTTTGTGGTGGTATGGGTGGAGGATAGTGTGTGGTGTGGGGGATGTGTGTGATGGGTGAGGGGAATGTGCGTATGGGTGGGGTATATGTGTGGGTGAGTAGGGGATTGTGGTGGTTGGGGGAAGTATGTGGGGTGTGTGGGTGGGAGATGTGTGTGTGTGGATGGGGAATGTGTGGGTGGGGGTGTGTGAGTGGCTTAGGAATGTGTAGGTGGGTGAGGGAGTTGTATGTGTTGGGGTGGGATGTGTGAGTGGTTCAAGGGTGTGTGTGGGTAGTGGTATTGTGATCGAGAGATTGGTTGGGGGTGGGTGTGTGGGTGCGTAGTGGAGGATGTTTGCGTGAGTGAGTGTCTGTTGGTGGACTGGTAGGGAATGCGTGTGTGGGTGGAGAGAGGTGTGTGGTGTGTTGGTTGGGGATATTGTGTGGGTGAGGTATGTGTGTGTGGGTGGGGGATTTTTGTGGTGTGTGAGTGGGGGTATGTGGGGTGGATGGGTAAGGGTATCTGTGTGGGTGTGGGTGGGAATATTGTGTGGTATCTGGGTGGGGGATATGTGTGTGGTGTGTAAGTCGGGATGTGTTGGTGAGGGATGTGTGTGTGTGGTGCGTGGGTTGGGAATAGTGCGTGGTAGGGGGTGTATGTGATGTGCGGGTGGGGGATTGTGTGGTGGGGGATTAGGTTATGGCATGTGTGGGTGGGTGGAAGTTGTATGTGTGGGTGGTGGGGTGTGTGTGTGAGTGGATTGGGGATGTATGGGTGGTTAGGGAGATGTGTGTGTGTGTGGGGGGGGGGGGACATGTTAGTTGGTGGGGATGTGTGTGTATGGTTTGAGGATGTGTGAGTGGATGTGCGATGTGTGGGTTGGTGGGGGATTGTGTGCATGGGTGGGGAATATGTTGTCGACAGAGATGTGGCTGGGGGATGGGTGGTTTGAGGTGTGGGTGGGGAGAGGATGTGTGGGTTAGGATGTGTATGTGGAGGGGAGGGGATGTGTGGGTGGTGGGGGAATGTTTGTGGGTGGCGAATGTTTTTTGGTTGGGGGATCAGGTGAGGGCAGTGTGTGCGGGTGGGATGTGCGGGAGGGGGATTGCGGTTGGGGGGTATGTATGTGCCCCTTGATGTGCTGTGTGTGGGTAGGGGGGTGTGTATGTGCCCCTTTGGGTTTTCGGTGTGTGGGTAGGGGGGGTGTTGTGTGGGTGGGGTGATGTATGGATAGGGGAGATGGGCCTCACAACATGGTAATTAGCCTTGTTTATGTTTACAACTTTCATTTCCAAAATGTTTATTGCTCTTGATGAACAAAAGACGAGTGTTTGGGAAAGGGGCCAAGTAAGACGGGCCGCGCCCCCAAATTTGTGACCCTAATAAAGTTGATTTGATTTGATTGATTTGTATTGCTTAAATTTTCTTGCATTGCTGTGTATTTCTTCCATTTTACTTATAAATACTCTGTATGTGTTCAATTTTCCTTGTATTACCTTGTGTCTTCCATTTTCCTTGTATTACATTACTTTAACTTCTACTGATCCCACACACTATTACTGTAGTTCTTTCTGATCCCACACTTTAACTCATGATCCTACACATTATTTCTTTGACTCATTCTGACCTCCCCTCCCGCCCCATATTATTACTTTTGATCCTACTGATCCTACACATTATTATTTTACCTCCTTCTAATATCACACTTTAACTACTTCTGATCCCAAACATTATTACTTTAGCTCTTTCTGATCCCACACAGTATTACTTTAGACCCCACTGATACCACACATTTTCACTAAATCTTATTCTAAACCAACATTATTAGTTTAGCTCCTTCTGATTCCACACATTTTACTTTAGCTCCTTCTGATTCCACACATTATTACTTTAGCTCTTTCTAATCTCACACGGTATTACCTTAGATCCCACTGATCCCCTACATTATTACTTTAACTCTTTCTGATTCCACACATTATTACTTTAGCTCCTTCTGATTCCACACACTATTACTTTAGCTCTTTCTGATCCCGCACAGTATTACTTTAGATCCTACTGATCCCACACATTACCACTTAAGCTCTTTCTGAACCAACATTATTACTCTAACTCCTTCTGACAACACACATTATTACTTTATCTACTTATGAACCAACATTATTACATGAACACCTTCTGACTCAGCGTTGGGGTAAGGGCATGGATATTAACCTGTCACCGATATTAGCGTGGTGTGACGAGGCTTCAAGTTTAGCTCTCGACATTACCTACGGGAGAGAACCACTGGCCACCTGTTCCTCCTGGCACTCTGACCTATAACATGTGATGGGCCAAACTCTTCCTGCACCCACAGCAGGCTCCTTCTGGCCCGCAGACTATTACTTTCCTTCCATCTGTGTAGCCCAGTTATTATGTTTACTGGCTTCTGGCCCAAAGACTATTACTTTGGCCCAGTTTGCCTCACACAGTTATTATTTTTATTGACATCCGGCTCACAGACTATTACTTTGGCTGTTTGTCTCACACAGTTATGATTTTTACCGGTTTCTGGCCCACAGACTATAATTTTAGCTCCACCTGTCTCACTCAGTTATGATATTTACTGGTTTCTGGTCCAGAGGCTATCACTTTGGCTCCATCTGTGTAGCCCAGTTATTATTTTTACTGGCTTCTGACCCACATACTATTACTTTGGCTCAGTTTGTCTGGCACAGTTATTATTTTTACTGACATCTGGCCCATAGATTATTACTGTGACTTCATCTATGTTGCACAGTTATCAATTTTACCGGTTTCTGGCTCACAGACTATTACTTTTGTTCAGTTTGTCTCGCACAGTTATGATTTTTACCGCTTTATGGTCCGCACACTATAACTTTGACTCCATCTGTCTCTCCCAGTTATACGGCTTTTACTGGTTTCTGGTCCACAGACTATAACTTTAGCTCCACCTCTATCGCCATATTAGTTCTGTTACCGGCTTCTGGCCAGCAAACTATTACTTTTGCTCTATCTGTCTCGCACAGTTATTATTTTTACCGGGTTTTGACCCGCAGACTATTATTTTGTCTCATTTGTCTCGCACAGTTATTATTTTTACCTATTTCTAACTCAGATATCTGTTACTGTGTGATAATTACGACTCGAGACAAGACTGATTTAGAAAAATGCGCGATGTAAAGAATACCAATTGAACCTAGAGTGAGTTACCTGGCATAGACTCCCTTTACGTTATAGGAATGTGGATATAATAACACAATGGACAAATTATCTGTGAAACACGACACTTAAAATTTTTAAAAATAAAAATAAAAAAGAACAAACTTCTAAACAAGTTACGAATGAAAAGAGAATTATTTAATTACTAAATGGGATCAATTTTCGACCCAAAAAGAAAAAATAAATTTTATCGGCGCACGAACAAATATAATGACTGGAAGAAAACCACTCTTAGGAAATTGGAGGAAAACGTCAAAGAGTGCGTTCATTTAAAAGAAAAGGTAAAAGACAATGTGCAGTGCTTTGAAGCGTATTGGGTATATGTTGGTAACCTATATTCGTATAGATCAATCAGCATTCGATTGAGGTTGTGTTCAGTATCTTGCCTGCCGCCATTATTTCCAAGATATTTCCTAGTGGCCATAATACGGGGTGTTCGTAAAGTCTGGACACATAGGATAATTGGGTATTTTTCACTTAATTCAAATGAAATACAAAATTAAAAATTAATAATTGGATTGGAAGACGTGGTCATGTGGAGTGGTCATCTCGTTCACCAAACCTGAGTACTCTTGATTTCTTTTTCTGGGGCATGCTAAAGGAGAAAGTGTACTCAACAAAAATCACACATCCAATACACCTGACTCAACGAATAAGGAGTGAATGTACCCAAACTGAAGGCAATGTGGATTTATTGCATCGAGTTCACGAAAGTTTTGTGAAACGCATCAACATTTTCATTTCAAATGATGGAAATCATATTGAAGATGTTATTTGAATAAAAAGTTGTATTTTTACCCATGTGTCCAGACTTTATGGGCACCTTGTATATAGGGTATGAAAGCCCCGGTAAATTTAACAGAAACCAGCCTCGATGGAGATAGGAATATATGACCACCAGCTCGGTAGTCAGGAGTGTCAGCTACTGCGCTACCGCTCCAAGCAGTCCAATATGGCGGATAGGCTGTTGAGCTGTTAAAGCCTCGGGAGTGTTTTTGTTTCTGGCTACGGCTTACTTACGGATTTGCCTCATGTTGTACATGGTTCCGTCACCGAGCTACTGAGTTGAGTACGTGGACCGACACGGTGAGCTGTGGATTTCGTGTGGAGAGTGTTTACATCTGTTTTTTGTATGGTGAACTGCATATTCAGAAAATTGCGGCGGCCGATTGCTCAACTAGCTAGTTTTGCATTAAGTAGTAATATGTGTAAAGCTGCTATATTTTTAGTGGATGCCGCTTCCATTGACTATGAATTGTAATTTTCGTGACGGATTATTGTCTTTCCATTCTGGCAGCGGCCATGTATTTGCCTTTGCGTGCTATTGGTTTGTCGGTACTGCTGTCTGTTCCACTCTTCACATGGGATAGTGATGGGTATTTTGTGTGATATTCACTGGCACGGAACGGAGCATTATGGGTGTGACCCTTTGTCGTGAAGTTTGAGCCGCGACAACTACTAACTAACGACTAGATAATATCACAGTACGAGGGTAAGTTAATAAGTAAGTCACAAATGGCTGTAGAAAAATAACTATGATAACAACTTGAAACCAGTTTATTTGTATACATACATTGTCCCTTTATTTCTCAACATAATTTCCACCAACATTGATGCTCTTATCCCATAGTTTTATCAGTCCTCCCAAATCGGCTGCAAAGAACTATGTGCTAAGTTTTCATTTACCCGCCATCCCACAGAACTGGGTGACTTACTTATTGACTCGCCCTCGTAACTTTTCTACCCAGCTATGCACCGCTTTACGGGAAACTTACATGTGACTTACTTGTGACTTACTTATTAACTTAGCCTCGTAATTGGTTGGACAGAAAGAACGAACAAACTTTATTTTCATAGAGGTAAGACTGATCTGTAGTTAAAGGGTTACGAATGTGATTCGCAATCCCGCATGCCGTATTCGACACGCGATTTGGAAGCCTTGTGCCGATTTTCTTACAATATGCACGTCTGTCTTTTCAGAAAGGAACGACACATAACTGAACGCAAATTTTCCCACTAAATCACAAACAGGCAAAACACGCTGGGGTTGACTAAGACGTCCTGTGAGGACACGCAACTAACTTTATAATAACAAGAAAAAGAATTAGGCACACAGGCCTGTCTGACAGTCTGGTCTTGAAGCTGTAGACAGCATCGTGTTGTGGAAAGAAACAAAATGTTGTAGACATTTCGCAGATGATCTTAAATGCCAGGGCAGCAAATGATATGATCTTAACTGTTTGCATGGAAATGCCCACAGCCAAATAATTCCGCGAATAAATGAATCCGATTTCACAAAGTTGGCTGAAAACGACAGATGTCTAAATAATGTGATTTTCAATGATCTCTCACGTTGGGCTATCAAGCGACATAATCGATTCTCCGATGCTCACATGCAATTATAAATATTTGTCACGAGGAACACCTTTCTAACGGAAGCTGCAGCGACTAGAATGCTAATATACCGTTTCGGTAGACAATTGTTCGAGTCTCTCTCATGGTTAAAAGTTAGTTGCATGTTATTTACACTATGTGGCTGTCAATCCCAGGTGTTTTTTCTGTTTCTGATTTCTTGGCAAGTTTACGTTCAGTAGTTTGCCATTCCTTTCTTAATGAAAGGCGCCCTTATCTATACATATGAACTAACGCAAGGTAGTCTGCTTTCAAATCGCCAGCGGCTGTGTTTCGAACGCGGTATGAGGAGTTACGAATTAGGACCCAAACGCCTTCGCCAGAGAGCCGGTTCTCTGGAGGTAGGGTTATTACGTTGACATGTGTTCCAGGTCGCCATAGACTAACATAGGTACGGGAAATGTCTGGGAAAATAAAGGCATACGCCGTGATAATTGACCACAGAACCTCTCGAGGGCCGATTGGTGTTTACAAATATGGAGCAAGCACCATTTATCCACCAGGTCACACAGGATCCCAGCGGCAGAGTAGTCAAGCCGCCTAGCTCGCGCTCCGAAGGTTGTGTGTTCGGCTCCGAACTCCGCCATTCTTTTCACGAGTGCAGTTTTTCCTGGGCGTCGTCGCTGAAGCTACTGAGCTCGTACTTTGTGCGACGCTTTCTGCAGGCTGCCTGGGGGAAAGAGACCGAGCCATTACCCCCCCCCCCTATGGACAACAGTCACCTTCAAATTAATAAGCTTGTCAGAGCAAAACCGTAGGCAGCTGCGATGTGCAGCTGACTCAGTCACCAGGGATGGACCCTAATATAACTTCTCCTTGACGTTAAACGGGATAGGGGTAATGGTAGAATTGAATCGAAACGGAAAGAGACCGAGCAATATGGGATAAAACCCGGTGCAATGAAGTTAAGCCTCTCTCCTTTAAATATGTACACCTTGAAACATTGGTCTCTGGGTAGTGAGATCGGACGCCGGCGTGTATTGTTGCGCACGTAAAATATCCCTTGGCAGTTGGAAATCGAAAAAGAGTAGCCTAACGGTGCTGCCCCGGCAAAACTTCGAGTTAACGATCTACCCAAATGATTTCAGGATCCTAGCCGGTGCTACGGAGTTCGTGCACTGAGCTGAGATTGTCCGCACTCAGGTTTGAGTTAGGAGGAGAACGGAGCACTTATGGATTACACCCGTGTGCTGTGATGTTGACCCATCAACTAAACTAAAATTAAAACTAAACTAAACATTGGGAGCGGCGGTAACGTAGTGGCTATACGCTAGCCTGACGTGACGGTGGTCATGCGTTCGATTACCATCGGGACGGTTTAAGCTGTTAAAATAGACCTGGCCTACCATGTTGACCATGCTTAAAATGTGTACCAGAAAATGTATTAAGAAGTAGAGGCAGCCGACGTGTTACTGACCGCACCACACACTAAATACCCAGAAGGCTTGGCTTCATGGCATAAAAAACACGGAGCTGACCCACGACTACTCTAGTGATCGTATGAGGTGGCGAAACATGACTGCCGACACTTATCGGCATGGCGTATGATGATGATGATGATACCTAATACTCGTCTAGGACGGGTAAAGAGTCGTTTTACATGTTTAATTACATTATTGCAGAACAGACTAAGCATCACTCGAAATGAAAACAAATTAGATATGTCTGACTCCTGCGAAAAAGTTAGAGATAATAAACACAGACATAATGTTGAGACCTTATAAAAAACAACGTAAAATGCTGAGAAATAGCAAACACAGACACAATGTAGAGACCTGACAACGAATGCGTTGGTGGTAAGTTATGAACACTGTGTCTATGTTTATTATTTCCCCCTTTTTCACAGGAGTCACACATGCATAACTGTTTTCATGTTGTATTGTTATATCCTGCTGCAGCCGTTTCTTCTCTTATCTGTTATTATTAAATATCACACGTTTTATCTTCCCGTGCCAGCAGTTTTCTATGCTCAGACCCGGGCCTAAGTTTCTTACATGCATTCAGTAAATAACAGTAGATCCAATGTGCATCTTCCAATTTCTTTTCTGCTGTTCTTTCGTTGGGCCACCTTTCAACACGAAGCCACCAAAGAAATGGCACACTTGTAGTTTGTGTCCCTGGGATTCGAAGGATTGTTTGGTACGTAATTTTATGAATAATTTCTGGCAACTGCCATTTTGTACAGATGAAGTTGTAGTCTAACATATCCCAAGGAGACACTGTACGGAGACAAAGCCATCATCTTCATCTTATCTCATGTTGTTCCTATTGTACCTTGCGGTGTCCATGTGAAGTATAGACAGCGGGAGAGTGCCCGTTTATGGGCTTCATGTATCGAGGTTCTCATGGAGTCTCTACTATTCATCCTGTCCATCGTTTGCGTGGTCGGCCGCTTCTTCTGCTTCCATTTTGGTCTATATCCATTTTGGGTCAGTCCGATTAAACTCCTTAGTGTTTCTACGAGCAGTGTGAAAATCCCCTGCCGACTTGCTAGGCCAGTCGCAGGTTTAGGAATAAAATCTGACCAATGGGAGTCACCCCCCCCCCCCCTCCCCGCCACCACGGCGAGCCAGAGACCTGTTGGCCCATGACCTCGCGGTCATGGTTTTCCCGGTCTACACCACGGGGAGACGGGGTTGACGTGTGTAGTCTGTGGGTCATCGGCAGGCTATTAATTGTCACTTTTCACTCCTCTTGGGACAGCCTAGCCAATCCGATGAGCCTGAGCCATCTCACACGATGATCAAAATCTTAGATTAGATGTGTGTTCTTGTCCCGATAATGTCCTTTGGTAAAGCCATCCAGGTATTCCTTTCTCAGGCTCTTTTCACTTTTATTTTGCCAGTTGTCACTAATTTTTCAAGTTTATTCCACCTCATAACGCGCCCCCAAAAATCTTGACTGTCAATGTATAATTTCTCTAACAAATTTACGGTCTTTATTTGTTTGTTATAGAACTGTGTAATTAGTTTGTTCATGCCCGTTCATGGCATTCGTTTTATTTTCTTCAGGAATATCAGCATCAGGTGTCAATTTTTATGTTGTATAGTGCGTGCTCAACTCTCTACTTTCTTCCTCTCACTTCTATGAGCGACAGAAAACACCATTTGTGTTTATTTATGAAATTTGTATTTTCTTCAGTAACAAAATTTCTAAGAATATCTTGGATACAGAAAAGAACAACTGCATCCACACGACAAGATCTGAATAATGATGAAGTTTGATTACTAAAGACGAAAAACAAAGAACATTGAAATATTTTGGTCACTTGAAACGTCATGACAGTTTGGATAGAACTATAATGGAGGGGTATGTGCCCGGGAAGAGAGGAAGAGGAAGGCCGAAGAGAAGATGGGTACAGGATGTGGCAGATGATCTCCAGATGAGTGTATCGGACGCGGGACAGCTTGCTTATGACGGAGAAGTTTTCCGGAAGATTGTTAAGGGAGCGAGGATCTGCAAAGGACATGAAACTAAATGAGTGAACCACATTTCCACTGTTCATAATTGGTTTGTAAGGAAAATTCAAAGAATACCATGGACCACAGGAAAATGAATAACACAGACCTTTAGATAGTTTTGTTAAAAATGCAGTAAATATAACAATGTCTGCGTATCTTAAATTCCCCGCATCCTTAGCAAAATGTTGAAACACGCCAAAGGACAGCTGATAAATTAAGACCCACGAGGTCAAATTAGCAATGCCAATCTTTAATGGTCAACAGTAAATCCACGTTGTTAGATAAGAAATGTCCAACTGGGAAGACCAGAGGCGAGATAATGTTTGATTTCGCAATGCAATACGTATGGAAAGCAATAAAGGAATATGTACGTGGCCCGAATGTGAGATTGGGAAATGTTTTGTTACTGAATATTCAATGATATTAATTCCCTGTGAAACTAGAACATTGTATACTGTCAAACTGTCATTTACTGCCAATATTGTACCTTGCGGTGTATGGCAGGGGTGTCTTTGAGCCTGAGGAATAAAGGCCGCCTGGCTAGTGCAGTCGCCGCGAACTGTGCAGGTTAGGATTTTCTTTTTGCCCCCGACAGATAAAAATCCCGCACCTTACCGGGTATCGAACCCGGGTCTCCCGAATGAGAGTCCGCCGTTCTATCCACTCGGCCAGCCGCTCCTCGACAACATTGTATACAACCATAAGAAAGAGACAAAATGCTTTCTTTTCTCATGTGATGAGAAGAGAGACATTGAAGAACACCGTGACAAGTGGAAATATCAAGGGGAGGAGATGCAGAGGCAGACCAAGAGAAATGATGGTGACATTGAGGAATATCATTAACAGAGTTGATCCAGAACACCAAAGACCGAGATCTGTGGTGAGACATGAACGCCTTCACCAGCTTGCAAGGGACATGATGAAGATGATGATGATGATGATTATGATGATGATGATGATGATGATGATGATAATGATGATAATGAATTCCTTTTTGGGATTAATGAAATTCTGAAATAATCACCATCATCATCATGTGTCCTGTCTGTTAGCACGGGTGATTATGCCTTTCCACGTGGTTCTATTTTTACCAACGGATATCAGTTTGTGTTGACATCTTTCCATGTCATTACTAAAGATGTAATTGTCTAGAGAGATTATGATATTTAGGTAACTTCTGCCCAAGAACAAGTTTTTGACTTTCATGGAGAAATACTGGACGGGACAGAGTTTGTCTGTTTATACAAAGTTAGCTGCATATCATTTACAGGACTCCGCAGTCAACACCAGCATATGTTAGCTGTTCGTGATTTCTTGCCACGTCTAAGTTCGGTAGTTTGTCATTGCTTTCTGAACAACCGGCATTTATACCATTGTATGGAAACCAACGCATGGCAGTCCAAATTGTTCGTAGCTGTGTTTTAAACACGATATGCGGGATTAGGAATTAAATTTATAACTCCTTGCCATAGAGCCGGCGTTATATACAAACGAAAAATAATTTAGACATAAAAACATGCAAGGAACTAATTAGTAAGTAAAGGTCTGTAGTACACGCCTCACGGTGCATTGTGCGAATGTTGCTAGATCCACAATTTTTATTGACCCGTCGACACTCGGTGGGTGATGTTGCCAGTATAACACCGGCTGCCTTGACAGGGTGAAGAGTGGTACTGAGGAGAGAACACGTATGTATGTATTCACCAAATTCAAGAATGGTATATTGCAACCAAAAAAAAAAAAGAGTGTTGAGGTGCTACATACAACCTGTATCCCGGAAAGGTTAACCCGGTCAACAAATGCCTGCAGAAGTCGGATGTGTCGGCCTAAAGGTGCAAGTACCACTGCTCTGCTATAAACAGACACAACGCACTCACGTCCGGAAAAAAACTCTCTGGATGAACGCAGAAGAAGAAGAGCTTGTACTTTTGTATGGATGTGAAGAGTGGACAAAGAGCAGACCAGCTGAAAAACATCTGATGGCTGCAGAAATGTGGTTTCTTGAGGAAAATGCAAAGAATACCACGGACAGACGGGAAAAAACCAATGACCAAGCCATACAAGAAGCAAATGAAACTCGTAAACTGATTAGAGAAATTAGACGTAGACAGTCAAAATATTTTGGTCACGTTATAAAAAGAAATAAATTGGAGAACTTGATGACAACTGGCGATATCGAGGGGAAGAGAACAAGGAAAAGGCATAGGTGTAAATACCTGGATAGCTTGACCACGTGGTATGGTTGAGACAAAAACACTGAGCTAAGCAACGGTTCTGGTGATCGAGTGAGATGGCGAATCATGATCGCCCACGCTTATCTGCATGGCACATGATAATAATGATGATGATGATGATGATGATGATGTGATGATGATGATGATGATGATGATGATATTCAGCTATGAAACTTTATATAGTTTCTAGATGTAGATGAACCATTACAATTTAATTAGAATTTATCATGCATTTCTAAAGTGTTATCAAGCTATCGTGAGATACATTTTCTTTCCTCCAAAAAGTTTCAAGCTCAGAGTACGACAGAGTACGACAAAATATCCGTTGACCAGTCAGCCAATGACCCTGGGTAATTTCCCACATCCTTACCACATTATTGAAACACGTAGAGTGACATCTGATAAATACGCAGAAAGGCATAATCACCTATGCTAACAAACAGAGCACGTGATGATAATGAAAATTATTCCAGAATTCCATTAGCATGTGAATCAATTATCAAGAAGAAATCTACGCTAGTTTCAAACAAAAGAAGAGTATCTAAGTCCAGATTTATGTTAGTATCACAACCTGGGAATCTAAGATAAGTAGCACATTTTGTTTTTCGTTTTATTTTCATTGTCTATTTTTTTTTCTTCATCTGTCCATTCTTCTCATGCCGTGCTTATGCCATCATGTAGTCATTGAAATGTCTTCCCCATGTTTATATATTGTGTTTTGTGTATCTGCTGATGAAAGCTAGCTCTCGCAACATGGAGATACATACCAGTTCATAAATAATTACTGAGAAACTTCTGCGTAGGACGAGAAGATCGTATAACATAAATATCTCAGTATTACATTACTAAATATTTTTAATGGAAGATACTTATAATATAGTAACGAATAAAGGCATGAAATCAGACCCTTTCCAAACAACATCTGGCTTGAAATAGGGTGATGCACTATCGCCGCTCCTTTTCAATCTGTCTCTAGAGAAAGTTGTAAGGAAGGTAAAGGAGGAATGTGCTATTGGAGGAACATCCAGACTACTTGGTTATGCAGATGATATATATAAAATATATATATATATATATATATATTATATAAAATTTTATATATATATATTTTATATATATATATATATATATACATTATAGGGGATAATGAAAAAGACATCGGAAATATTAACTCACTTAAAAGGAAAAAACTCAACAAATGGGGCTGGTTTTTCAACCAAGATAAAACAGAATATATGGTAATTTCAAGAGGATGAACGGCTAAAATCTCTGGCCACATACAAATAGATAAAATGACCATTAAAAGAACGGAAACATGCAAATACCAGGGTACAATCTTCAACTGCTCCAACATAATAAGGGAAGAAATACAAGCTAGAATCAACTCTGGAAATAAGATATACTATGCACTACATCCATCCATCCATCCATCATGTGCCATGCCGATAAGCGTGGGCGGTCATGTTCTGCCATCTCACTCGATCACCAGAGTCGTGGATCAGCTCAGTGTGCCTGTCTCGACCAAGCCATTTGGCCAAGCTATCCAGGTATTTACTTCTCGGTCTTCCCCTGGGTCTCTTCCCTTCGATCTTGCCAGTCGTCACCAAGTTCTCTAAGTCATTTCTTCTCATAACATGACCGCAAAATTTACATTGTCTACATCTAATGACTCTAATCAGTTTACGATCTTCATTTGTTTCTTGAAGGACTTTTTCATTGTTTTTTCTGTCTGTCCATGGTATTCTTTGCATTTTCCTCAGAAACCACATTTCCACTGCCATCAGCTGTTTTTCAGCTTGACTGCTCATTGTCCACGCTTCACATCCATACAAAAGTATAGGTTCTATGTAGCACTTCAACACTCTTTTTCTCGTTTCAATTGATATCTTTTTATTGGTCAACTAGCACTACAACATCTGCTAAAATCAAATGCGCTATCTCGTAACACCAAGATCACAATATACAAAACGCTGACCAGACCAGTTGTGCTGTATGGCTCTGAAACCTGGAGTACAACTAAAGGAGACGAAGCCTTGTTACAAACCTTTGAGAACAAAGTCTTAAGACGCATCTTTGGGACCTATGATACACAAAGTGGAGAGTGGAAAAGAAGAAGTAACAAAGACATGTATGATCTGTTTAAGTCCCCGCTAATCACTAGTATCATGAAGGCTAATAGACTACAATGGCTGGGGCATATAGAAAGAATGGAAGATAATAGGGAAACAAAACTCGCTTACACTCAGGACATAAATGACCGTAGACCCCGAGGTAGACCAAGAAGACGGTGGAGAGATAATATATATACAGACCTACAAGCACTTGGAATCAACGACTGGCAAGAGAAGGTCAACCAGAGGGACGAATGGAGACAGCTTGTATCTGCAGCAAAGAACCTCAATGGCTCGGAACGTTGAAGAAGAAGAAGAAGAAGAAGACATACGATTTACACGGTGAATGTCTTGCCTTGCTTAACAAGGGGGAATATACCCCAGGAAGTCCTGTGTACACATTATAGACAGTTAAATTTGGTAAAGTGTTGTTATTACAAACTATACTTAAACAAACTTTACAAAGCCATATACTGTAATCGATCTGTGGCGAAGGTGTTACGGACGCTATTCAAAATCCCACATACCGCGTTCGAAACACAACTTCGGGCTATTTGGCAGCAGACAGCCTTGGGTTCGTTTTTATACAATAGTATGCGTGCAGACTGTTCAGAAAGCAATGGACCAACTACTGAACGTAAAATTGCTAAGAAATCACAAACAGGCAAAAACTGCTATGGTTGGTTTCTGCGTCCTGTAATGGATATGCAACTAACTTTACATGTAATGGCACCTGGCGTCTTGACAGACGATAGTTTCATACACTGAGCTTCGAATAAGGCATACTAGCCTCACCGTAGCACAAAGCCTTGACTGAATTGTAAATACTATGTGCTGCTCATGCAGCATGATTCCTCTCTCGACCTGTCTAGTTTACTCCAGCGGAAAGGTAATACCAATACTTCTGGAGCAAGACAAGCTGCAGAATATGTCGGATCAGCAAAGCAATACTCTAACAGTCCGCCTGTCGGAGTTTCGATCCTAGACCAGTTGCTAATCAAAACTTAGTGCCTGTCTCTACCCTGCCATGACATTTAGTCCTTAGGTTGCATTTCCTAGCACATGGATTAGGCTTGTATTCTCTCAAATTGTGTTCCTCCACCCGAATCCGTTGGCACAATGTGGGTTTCTGGTTTGGTATTGCCGCCCAACATTCAGTGCTAACAGAAAGCAGGTAGTACCGATTACTGTCATACAGTAGCTCAGTCATATCTAAGACCCAAACAGCATAACATTTATAATACGCGCAAATTCAGTCCTGCAGTGGGGTAATAGGGAGCGCTACGAAGGTAAATGCTATCTCCTTGTGCAATCTGAAGAAGGAACAACTATCGCTAATATTTACCCTAAATTGTGCTAACGACAACATATATTTACGATTGTACAGATTAACAGCATGAGGTATTCTGTTTTTTTTTCGTTTGTAGCCTTAAGGATTAATAACAGAAAAGGGCTTTTTATATTCACATGAAGGAGAAAAGTACGGTGTGGTATAACTCCTTGTGCCTGAAAGTTTTGTCATAATCTGGCTGCCTAGGGAGGGTGATCATCTTTCTGGGTTCCTTATCAGAGGTTTCAGGTTTACTTAAGCTTTGTAAACAAAACGAGTTGGCTTTGTCGCAAATATAACTTATCACAAACATCAGAAAGAGTCAGTCATCATTTTTTGCCACATTATGAGAAGACAAAAACTGGATCATGTTTCGACAACCTGAAAGATTTGTGGTCAGAGAGATAGAGGAAGACAGTGTGAGACAATTCTTGACATTCTTGTGTAATGGCACGGAAGGGTGTCAGCACGTGAATTGATCCATGTCTTTGGAGATCGCACTTTATAGAAAAGCATGATCGCCCACGCAAGGCACTTCATGATGAAACAAAACGTGCCGGCGCTGTGGCAAAGAGCCTACGAACGCGATCCGCAATCTCGCATACCTCGTTCGAAACACAGAAGCATTAGAAAACATTAGAAGCAGACATCCTTAGGGTGTATTTTTAATGACTGTGGAGTTTTTGAAAATATTACCTTTGAAAGTTTTGTATTTACTTTTTATGCTGCATGAACTCCACAGATATACAATACTCAATACAAAACTTGGAACGGCAATATTTTCAAAAAACCCCACAGTCATTAAAAATACACCCCATATGAGTGCCTGTAATTCAGAAAGCAATGGCAGTCTACTGCACGTAAATTTGCCAACAAATTACAAACAGCCAGAAATGCTGAGATTGACTGCGACGTCCTGTAAAAGATATGCAACTACCCGGGAAAGTTAACCCGATCAACAAATGCCCGCAGAAGTCGGATGTGTCGGTCTATCGGCGCAAGATCGCAGCTCTGCTGTAAACAGGCACAACGCAATCACATGCGAAAAAAAAAAAACAGCTCTCCGGATGAATTGAACTTTATTTTAAAAGGGTTACACATTGGGCACGTAGACCCGTCTTACATTCGGCCCTTCCATTCAGTCATCGTTCGTTCATCAACAGTGTATGATACATTCACATAGAAAAAAAAAACATTGTCAAATGAATGTTGTAAACATAAACAATGCATATTATCATGTTATGTGGCACATCTCCCCTCCAACACAGACATCCCGCACCAACCCATACTCACATTCATCACCCACTCACACATAACCCACCCATACACACACACACCCCACTGACAACACATCCCCCACCCACCACACATCCCGCCACCCACTCACACATCCCCTCACCAACGTAGACATCTCGCAATCACCCACACAAACATCCCTCACACACATCCCTACCCACACACAAATCCTCACTCACTCATACCCCAACCCACACAAACTCATCCACACATACATGTTCCACCCACCCACCAACACACCCAACCACACACACATACCCCTCCCACTCACACATCTCGCTCCAACCCACACACACATCCCTCACCCACTCACACATAAACCACCCATACCCACACATCTTCCCATCCACACACACATCCCCCACACACACATTTTCCCACCACCCACACATTTCACATCAACCGACACACCCCACCAACTACACATACATCTCCACTCACACACACATCCCCCACCCACACACATCTCCCACGCGTACACACAGCCCCCACTCCCCTACACAAGCCCCAACACACCCACCCACAGACACATCCCCCACCTACCAATACCAACATATCCCTACCCGCTAACACCAACACATACCACTACCCACCAAAACCCCCAACCACACACACATACCCCTCCCACCCACAAATCTCGCTCCAACCCACACACACATCCCTCACCCACTCGCACATAACCCACCCATACCAACACATCTTCCCATCCACACACACATCCCCACACACACACACACACATTTTCCCACCACCCACACATTTCACATCCACCGACACACCCCACCAACAAAACATACATCCCCACTCACACACACACAACCCCCACCCACACACATCTCCCACTCCCCTACACAAGCCCCAACACACCCACCCACAAACACATCCCCCACCTACCAATACCTACATATTCCTACTCGCCAACAGCCACACATACCACTACTCCCAACACCCACACAAACACACCAACCCAAACACACATCCGCCTCCCACACATCCCTCACCGACCCACATATGCCCCACCCACATACACCACATCCATACACACATCCCTCCACCCACAAATACACCTCCCCACCCACCCATTCACACATCCTCCACCACATACACACATCCACCACCCGCACACATCTCCCCAGCCACACACACATCCCACACATCTTACACTCACACACACTTCTCCCATACTCCCACACACATCTCCCACCCACATACACATATCTCCCACCCCATACACACCTCCCCCATCCATATATACATCAGCTACACCCATCCCCCAACCCATACACACACATCCTCCACACACCCCCTACACACATCCCCACGCACCCATCCACATACCCCCACCCTCACATCCACATACCCACTCATACTCACATTCCTCACCCACACACACCCACCGACCCAACATATCCCCACCCAGACACATCCTTCATCCACACACATATTCCCCCACCTCCCGCACAACTCGCCACCCACCCACACCTCCCCCACCCTCCCACACCTCCCCCACCCACCCACACATCTACAACTCACACACAAATCCCCCACCCACACACAACTCCCAATCAACACACATCCCCCCACTCACAAACCCCCCACCCACAAACCCATCCCCCAACCCAAACACAACCATCACATCTAGACATGAACGCAACAGAGAAGAAGAGGTTATGCAACTTACGTTCTTTAAAAACAGAAACATAAACTGGTTACAGCGTCCTAGGGATGGTCATTTAATACTGTCCACCATCCCCAAGAGAACGAACGAACGAAGTTTATTTTCAAAAAGTTAAAAATTGGGCACGCAGGCCTGTCTGCCCTTCGTATCTTTCTGCTCTCATGCATTATTTCATTCATATATCACTTATGTAGCTAATCTTAAACAGCGACGACAACAACACGAAGAGATACTACACATTGTGGTTTGCTGTGCTCTGTCACTTGCAAGCTGAACACCCTCTGAGGTAAAAGATTAACTTCTGAGAATTCATTCAATATCAAACCAATTACCGGAGGTCACCAAGGCTGAATGGATAAGAACGCTCGTTCTTAAACATTCGGTGTGCTGATGCTGAGGTAGCGTTGTTCAACCATTGCACCGGTCGTTGAACTGAAATGTTGACTTCTAGTCCTTGACTTAGGGACGTAAATTACACGTATCTCTGAAGTCGGAGTGGGTTCATCTGGTAATATAGAAAACTATCCCATACGCAAAAATACGTCCACTGCAGCAGAAGTAATAGTATGTGTAATGACTACGCTTGAGTTAAAAAAAGTTAACAATTGTCCATTAGCTATACCCTATTCGCACACGCTCTTAAGACAACCGAATGTGCGTCTTTATAAATCACGAAAGGAACGACTTATCAACATTTAACCGATTCAATGCCAAACAAAAAAGTAGGTTCTAGGACCAAACATGGTACACCGTCAAATGAACAAGTATTATAATGTAAAATTTGCCTTCAGTGAGTACTGAAACTGCGGAAGATACAACGAAACAAAACGAATAACACGATAACCCTAGTATTGCGATATATCGTCCTTCTGTCCAAATGGGAGGTCACATTTTGCAATATATTATCCGTCGACAGTGAACCAGTTAATGAGTTGGTTGGTATAGTATGAAATAACATTTACAGTGGTGCATACTCTTCGAGACAATGTGGCGATTAATCATCGAAGCACTGGCATCACATCCATTGGCAGACAACATTGTCAGAATAATGTGAAATGAAAAGAAATCGATTATATCATACTCTTCCGCTGATCCCTCTGTAGTCGATCGGGTTATTGATATTCTCCGATAAGGGCTATAAAAGGGTCCGGGATCTCTGGGAAGTACTGGGATCAAATCTAGTTGCAGGAAACATTTTCAGAATAATTTTTTAAAGAAATCGAAGATATACCAAACACCCTCACATCTGCCCCCTCTCCCACCCCTCTGATCTCTCTGTAGTCGATGAGTTTGTTGATTTTCTCAGATAAGGGATATAAACTGGAGGTCTCTCGTGTACATTACGCAGGTTAAACAGCCTCGGCAGCTGCAGATCATCAAGTCTGTGCAGGGCATGGTCCTGACATAATTAAACAAACAATTATAAAGCATATCCACAACAGGAATATGTATTGTTTGAATGTGGACACATCTGTTATCCCCACGGTAATTTCAAATTGACAAAGAACTCTTTCGGTCTGAACAAAACCGTCTGGAACCGCCTAATTGTCAACGCCTCACGATTTCTTGCCTAGTATATTTTGCTGCATCTCGTCAGGTGCACAATGCAGAGTTATATACGTAGCATCTGAAAGTGAATGAATGAATAATACTTAAGCTGCAACAATCAAAACACATTGTCACAACATTTTCTTTTTGCGCTCGATCGCGTTGAACTCAAGCGTAGCCCATACACACTACTCCTAGTAGCACTGGAATAAATTTTGGATTAGCTTTCCCTATTACCAGCGTTCCTCGCCATCAGGTGAACCCACTCCGACTTCAGAGGTACTTGTAATTTACGTCCCCAAGCCAAGGACGAGAAGTCAGCATTTAAATCCAATTGTACAGTGTAGGAGTTTAACCCCTTATCTCGGCATCAGCACACAGGATGTTTAAGAACGCGCGTTCTTTTCCATTCGGCCATGCTGTCCTCAGTCACAATTATAATATGTGAGGAGTCTAGAGTACACTGGGCATCTCGGCGGCCTCAGAACTACATAGTGTTATCTGTAATAGAAGATGCGGTCAGTTGTGGAAAGGGTTACAGTACCATAAAGTAAAAATAAAGTAAATAAAGGCCCCATGTTCGTACGCGATGGCTGTGGAAATGTGGTTTCCGAGGAAAATGCAAAGAATATCATGGACAGAGAGAAAAACCAATGACCAAGTCCTACAAGACACAAATAAAAACCTTAAACTGATTAGAGAAATTAGACGTAGACAGTCACAATGTTTTGGCGATTAGCCTTCATCAGCAAACAAACACATTCACAAACACAACATACAGTCAAGGAGATCTCCTGTGACTACATAAGAAGGTGACGACAGGACGATGAGGTGTGTCTATGTATGTATGCGCGTTCACGCATATCAGTCCACCCAGACTTTAAGACTCGCCCCTATAATAACACAATGGGGTTTTGGTTAGTACCACCTTCCATCTTGCGCGCCCCATACTTCACTAGTACATCCACTGTGATTGCTCAGATACCCTTACCAGACCAGTTACAGTTCTCCTACCCCGCCCCCTTCCTTTTATGTGCTCACTGAACCATACCACCCAGCACCAGGTATCAGAATACATCGGAGATTTTCTTAGTCACTTACAGATCCGAACGGTGAGGTGAGTATGAACGTTTTTTCTATTAAAATTTTTTTCAATTAAACATTTTCTTCAACTAACATTCTTTTCAATAAAATTTTTTTTCAATTCTCATTTTCTCTTCATTGCTTCCATTTTTCCATGCTTTTGTTCTTCTCGTCCTGTTGTCACCTTCTGATGTAGTCACAGGAGATCTCCTTGATTGTATGTTGTGTATGTGAACGTGTTTGTTTGCTGATGAAGGCTAATCGCCGCAACGTTCTGTATGTGTCTTAACTCTGTTATGTAAAGCTGCACTACTTTGTGTCATGTTATATTGTTTACACTTTCACAGCTTTACCGCAGTTCCACCAAATTTTATTCACAATTTTTTGGACACGTTATGAAAAGAACTAAATTGGAGAACTTGGTGACACCTTGCAAGATTGAGGGGAAGAGAACAAGGGGAAGGCACATAAGTAAATACCTGGATAGCCTGGCCACGTGAAATGGTCGAGACAAGAACACAGAGCTGATCCACGACTCTGGTGATCGCGTGAGATGGCAAAACATGACCACCTACGCTTATCGGAACGGCACATGATGATGATTTCGTACCAGAAGACGTGTTGAATGTGGGTAAATGAAGCACGTACTTTGCAGGACTCTGCGATCAACACCACACCCAAGGTTGATTTTGTACGCAAGTTTACGTTAAGTAGTTTGCCATTTCTTTCTGAACGGGAAATCGACGTGGAAGTTCAACTGACCGGTGTAGGGAACGGTTACCTGCCTTGTCATCATTGTACCGGAATTCCAAGCGCAAGCGGATTGAGCCTGCATTGAACCAGATTGCCATGGATATATGTAAAACAGTCAAGACCTTTAGACGGCCTAAAGCGTGTGTGGTATATGGTGCTAGCCTCATATTTTTGACAGTCCATTGACAGTCGACGGAAGGAGGCCAGTATCATTGCCTGCCAAACTTACCAGGGCAATCGTACCAGCCGGTGGGACATCCCCCCTCACCAGGGTGAATTTTCGGGTTTCCGGAGGGGGGGGGGGGGGGGGGGGGGGATGGTAATTAAGATTATTTCAAGATCGCGCTAATACAAGAACCGATTACTTGATATTCTTTTTCCCTCCATACTTTATAGTTCAGCACTTCTCGCCCTTCTGAAATTCAGTTTATAACCTAAGTAGACCCTCAAATCAAGTTTTATGTAGACGTCTAGACTTGTTATAATATGTATTATTAAATTTAGCTTCCATTTTTATGTATACTGTGTAATACATATGGGGGGGGGGGGATTTATAGGGAGGAAATACGAAAGTGGGGAATGGCATTCTGAACATATGTTGAAGGGACGCATGGGCCAAAATAGGTTGAGAATCACTTTACCACGGCATTGAATCAATCACCAGAAAACGACAGTAGACCGTGAGCTTGACTAGAACACTATTACAAGTAACAAACTAGACGTTGCGGTTAAAAACTTCCTCAGCACAAAATGAACAATCAAAACTGACACAAATACATGAACATTGCTACATGAAAATATAAACATAACTTACCAGGGCATTGCCTAGTACTCAATGTTCGGGCTGGAACCAGGGGGGGGGGGGCATCGTAATCTAAAAATACGCATCGATGGAGATTGGAATACACGATCACTAAGCCGGTAGACATGGGTGATAGCAACTGCGCTACTTCGGTACACACATTTCGATGACGAAGAATCAAAGAACGCGGCTTCAGAATATATCTCCGAGTTGGATAACCGGTTTCAGACAGCGTCAGTATGATCATACTAGCAGTAGCTGCAGCAGCAATAGTAGTAATAATGGTGTTTGTAGTATTTTTATTCATCGTCATAGTAGTATTTAAAAAAAAAGTCGCTTAAAAGTCGACAGAGTCGACTTCATTGCACCGGGTTTATCCCCATATGGCTCGGTCTCTTTCTGTAGCACGGAAAGCGTCGCACAAAGCACGAACTCCGTAGCTTTTAGCGACGACCCACAGGAGTCTCCGAAACATTTAACTCGTAAACCGAAGGGTGCGGCCCGGAATCGAACCAACAACCTTCGGAACACGAGTCAAACGGCTTGACCACTTCGCCACAGAGACTCCATAGTAGTATTAGTTGGTGTCAGGTCTTAGTCAGATATGACTGAGCTACCGTATAACAGTAGACGGTACTACCTGCTTTCTGTTAGCGACGAATGTTGGGCGGCGCTTACCAAACCCGACACCTCACATTGGGCCAACGGCTTCGGGCGGGAGAGCGCAATTGGGAGGGTACAAGTCTTACCCTGGTGCGATGAAATGCGACCTAAAGACAAAATGTCATGGCAGGGCAGACCAGGCCCTAAGCCTGGATCTAGGATCGAAGCTAAGACAGGCGGACATTTAGAGCATTGCTTTGCTGATCCGGCAGCTTCTGCAGCTTGTCTTGTTCCAGATGTAGGGGTGATACCTTTCCTCTGGAGTGAACTAGGCAGGCCGAGAGAGGGATCATGCTGCATGGGCAACACATGATCTCTATATTTTAGCCCAGGCTTTGTGCTATGGAGAGGCAATAACTCCATCCCTGGTCTTAACCGGTCTCGGAATCAAAGCGAGAGGCAACTGTTACGGGTTATAAGTCCCTGTCAATTGGCGTAGACATGGGGCGCCATGCGTTGCCTCTGACGGTGGGAAACACCTACATGTGTCACTGATCAGCTACCGCCCTCCTCAAGCTGTGCAGCCCCCGGTCAATTGGGGCTGATCCGCCACAGCCTGCCTGCTTCAATGGGTGCTTGGGGATAGGACAAAATCTGAATCGCAGGCTGTAAAACCAATGCACCAGGTACAAATAAAAAGAAAAATAGAAACCTCAAGCTACGGCTTGCAACCTGGAGAGTGAGAACCACGTGTCCAGGATTTTCCACTGACTTGACCAATATTGACGATGTGAGAAAAACGGCTGTGATTGATGCCTGAACTCAATCGTCTTAACATTGATATTGCTGGCCTGCAGGAGACTCGCCTCGCTGAGGAATGGTCACTTAGGGAAAACAATTACACCTTTTTTTGGAAGGGTAGAGGGCAGGCAGAAAAAAGGCAACACGGTGTGGGCTTTGCAGTGAAGAATTCGCTACTGGGAATGATTGAAATTCCAGCAGGAGGAAATGAAAGACTATTATCCCTGCGCTTGGCAATCTCTTGTCATTTTGCCACCATTATTACTGCATATGCACCGATAATCGATTCCTCTGATGATGTGAAGGATTCGTTCTATGAGGAGTTAGACTCCGTGATCAAGGCAGTTCCAAAATCTGACTACATTTAAATGCTCGGTGATTTCAATGCTCGTGTGGGCAAGGACTCGTGTTCATGGCCAGTGTTCCTTGGAAAATACAACATCGGTCGCATGAATGAAAATGGGCAAAGGCTGCTGGAGCATTGCACCAGAATTGACTTATGTATTACAAGCTCCTTTTTTTAAAACAAAAGAGCTGCATAAGGTCATATGGAAACATCCAAGATCCGGCCATTGGCACCAGCTGGACTTTATCATCTCCCGGAGACAACATCTGAACCATATATCATTGACTCGAAGTTACCACAGTGCTGACTGTGATACGGATCATTCTTTGGTTGTTGCAAGGGATAGACTGAGACCAAAGAGAATCTACACAGCTAAATACAAATCTAGCCCCAGGATTAATATTATTAACTCTCACGATCCTGAAAAGTGCTTTCAGTTAGTTAGTTAGTCGACAGATTATCCTCATTGCACATCGAACCATTCAGTCCATAAGTGCTCGGATCCCCTCCTCAGCAAATCCCGCAGCGTGTAGCGGCTAACGACGCCAGTTCTGTGTTGGTTTATCAATCTTCTTTGGCTTCCTGCGTAGTGTTCTTGTTTGGCCACCCCTCTTTTAATTTGCTGCTCTCGCAGTCTGGCCATTGTTGTAGATTCACAGTCATCACTTGGTTCTCGCACAAGTCTTACTTCTCGCAGAGCATTCAGAATGTCAGCCTGGTCCATGGCACGTCCGCCCTCCACAGTAGCCTCACCTGCGAGCTTGTCAACCCGTTCATTTCCTTGTACTCCCGCATGCCCTGGCACGAAGATGAAACTAATCTTTGCCAGCCGAGACCGCTCCAGAGGCAGAACCATTCTCTTCGGATCGACCCCTCCTCTATCCTCTTGATCATGTTCATTGAGTCGCTAAGGAAACAAGCCCTAGTGAATGTCTGTGTCTCGAGCCATGTTATTGCTTTACTTACTGCCATGACTTCCATGGTCAGGCTACTTGTGGTTTCAGTGAAAGCACCAGAGTCCTCCTTCACAATTCTCCCTCCGGCCCGAGCTGTAAAGGCCCATGAGCTTCTCACATGTCGGACGACCGACCCATCTGTGTAGATGACCGCGTCACCGTCTAGCGAATTCTCGAAAATCAACGCTTGTACTTCAGCCTCAACAGCAGCCGGATTTTCTTGTCTGCATTTTCTATCTAGTTGGATGCAAACTGAAAAGGATGTGCCGAAGTCTGTTGGCACTTGCACCCACTCCTCGCCAGGTTCTAAGTCCTCAAGTGAACACACCTGTTGAAGAATGTCTTCGGCTTGACCCATCCACGACCGTCCTCTTTTTAACCTGCTGCCCTTCACCTTCCTAATTTCACTATGCAGTGGATGTTGTGTGTTTGCGTTAATTCTGAGGTAGGCGCGTGCCCTGCAAACTTGTATTCTCTCTTCAATGGTTGGAAAATCAAGAAGGTAGCGCATCGCCCTGCATGCTGTATCTCTTGTACATCCAAGAATAATGCGCATAGCTTCATTCTGTATCCTTTCCATCCTTTCTATCTGCTTATGGCTGAGAGTCAGGATTGCCATTGCATACTCCAAAACAGACATGACCAGCCCCTCGACAGAAGACATAGATGGCGCTGCTCACAGTTTGCTGCCGCCATCACCCGCATCGCAGCCAAACCCCGCTTGGCCTTTGTTATCACCTGGTCTATGTGCACATTATAAGCAAGGCTTCGATCAAACCGTATCCCCAGGTAATTCATTGCCTGCGTTCTTTCCACCGTCTCTGAACACAGCATTACAGTTGGTGTTGAAGTGTTGACAATATGATTATTCAACGAGAACCAAGTCACTGTTGCCTTTGTTGGGTTGACCATTGCCCCAGCTTCATCACACCAAGTACTTATGCGATTGAGTTCGGTTTGTAGTTCCACAGCAACCTCCTCTCTATCCTTACCCTGATGATACACTAAAACATCATCGGCATATGAAAATGTCCTGCCAAGTCCAGTGATCTGCTCACTGGTGATTCTCACTGTGTAGGCGTTGAACAGTACCGGAGATAATGGTGATCCCTGTGGTAGGCCAGGATATATTGTTGTTGGTTCCGAAGTCCAACTGCCACATCTAAAAACTACTTTCCGTTGGAAGAGGGCTGCAGTGATCCAACTAAGGAGGAATGGACTTACGTTTAGTTCAAGAAGCTGAAACATTAAAAAATCCAGTGGTACTCTGTTGTATGCGTCCTCAAGATCAATCGCTGCAGCAAAGGTTTCAGTGCCTGAGTGGAAACCTTCATAGACATTATGGGCAAAGACTGCTGCATTGGTCCAGGTTTCTCTTTTTGGACGGTACCCACCCAGGGTAGGTGGGAAAACACCTTGCCTCTCTAGCTGGCTTGATATTTTCCTGGCAATTACCTTCTCCAGCAGCTTGCCTATCTGCCTATCAACTTGAAGACGCTTTCACCGATACACCAGAAAATTGTACAGCAAGTGAAAAGTGGGGTCAACTTAAGGAAACTCTTTACAAAACTGCCGTAGGGGGTTTAAGGCACTGTGGATCATAAGAGGCAGGACTGGTTTGCGGCAAACAGCCAGATTCTGCATCCCTTGATTGATAAGAAGAAGATAGCTCTCTTAAGAAACAAGGAAAGACCAACGCGTAACACTCTGAGTGAGCTAAAGCAAGCTAGGAAGGATGTGCAAAAGGTTGCCAGGCAGAGTGCAAATGATTATTGGATCAAGTTATGTGAGTCCATTCAAATCGCAAGTGATAAGGGAAGCATCAGAAGCATGCATGAAGGAATAAAGAAAGCCTGTGGTCCAATGATCTAAAGAAGTGCAACATTGAAAACCTTGACTGGAGAAATCATAACTGATAAGAAACAGCAGATGAACAGAAGGGAAGAGCACTATTTGGAGCTTTACTCAAGTGAGACCAAACTAGCGGATGATGCCCTCAATGCCATAGAGGCTCTACCAACTCTGTACCACCTGGACACACTTCCCACCATAACAGAAGTTAAGTGTGCTATAAATGAACTTGCATCTGGCAAGGCTCCAGGTAAGGATGGGATTCCAATAGAGGTTATCAGGAGTGGGCAAGACACACTCACTCTACAGATCCACCAGCTAATAGAGCTATGCTGGCGAGAAGGACAAGTCCCACAGGATTTCAAAGATTCATGCATCATTACACTGTACAAGAACAAGGGCGATCGTAGCGACTGCAACAACTATAAGGGTATCTCACTTCTGTGTATTGTTGGAAAAGTATTTACCAGAATTGTTCTGCACAGACTTCAAGTCCTTGGAGATCAAGTCTACCCCGAATCACATTGTGGCTTTCGATAGAACCGGTCAACCATTGATATAATATTCTCATTACGTCAAATGCAAGAAAATGCCGTGAACAGAATCAATCACTGTCTATTGCCTCACAAAGGCATTTGATTTGATCAGTCGTGAGGGTCCGTTCAAGGCACTAAAGAAGATTGGCTGCCCACCAACTCTTCTGTCCATTGTGGAATCGTTCCACACAGGCATGAAGGGTATAATCAAGTTTGATGGTGCAACTTCTGAAGAGTTTGAAATCAAGAGTGGAGTTAAGCAAGGTTGTGTACTAGCTCCCACCCTCTTTGGAATATACTTTTCACTTCTACTGAAATATGCCTTTCGTGATCAAGATGGTTGTATAAACATTCACTCACGCTCAGATGGCGGCCTCTACAAT
>JACEFZ010028463.1:427500-455000 GCA_014155875.1 Cepaea nemoralis
TATATATATATATATATATATATATATATATATATATATATATATATATATATATATATATAATTTAACAAACTGGGAAATTAAGGTTTATGATGGTGTTTGTTTTTTAAAGAGAATGTTTGGGGCATTAATGTATTTTATATATCATGCCTATGGAATGAATTATTATTTGTTTGTAATAGTATGGCCAATGACCCACTTTGTTGTGTTTATTAAATATAAAAGCGATTTAATTTCCACTCTTGAGTGTTACAAGAATTCCTTGAGTGATTATGTTGTTGTTATTATTAATTAATATACTCTAGACTCTAGACATTAATTATTTAGCCTAGAGCAGACGGGCAAGGAAACTCCACAAGAATATTATTACTGTTCGAGGAAATCTTTTCCTTGTTCACCCTTGGGGACTTTCTTGGCTCTCTTGGACTCTATTTATGGACTCAAGCAATTGAGCCAGGGAAGGATATTAAAGTTATAACGGGCCAGGATCACATTGGGAAAGAGGAACTCTGGTTGTCCTCTATCTCTTTGAGATTTTCCCGAAACATCCGACAGGTGTCACCTTTGTCTTTGATATCACCATTGTTACTGTTTTCTTGATATTCAAGGAGAGTCCTTTCTTTGCACTCTCTGTTACTACAATGTCCAACAATTGTTGTAGACATTTAGCATTATCCGCTTTCAGTAATATGTCTTCATGCATAGCGTATATTGTTTATATTATAAGCCTCCGAATATTATTCCTGGCTTCTCTTTGATTTCTCTCATTATTACTTTCACTATAGAGAGAGAAGAGATCCGATGAGAAAACACATCCTTGTCGTACTCCCAGCCTTATTTGTTCATAATTGCCATCTTTCATTTCCCATTTTAATTGCTGCTACTTAGCTCAAGTAAATATTGTTATTACTCTGAGATCTTTCCTATCCAATATAATATCTTACGGGAGTCTCCGTGGCGGAGTGGTCAAGCCGCACTGACTCTGCCTACGAAAGGCTGTTTGTTCGATTCCGGGTGGCATCCTTCGGTTCACTTTTTTTAGTCCTCCTGGGGTCGTCGCTGGAGCTACGGAGTTCGTGCTTTGTGCGACGCTTTCCGTGCTGCTGAAAGATACCTGAGCCATATGGATAACAACCCGGTAGCAATGAAGTCTACCCTGTCGACTTTTAAGTGACTTTAAAAAAATAAATGATAATATCTTCCAAACTTTTAATCATTTCCATCATGCTTTACTTTATCAAATGCCTTGGGAAGTATAATATCATCAAATAGTAAATCAGAAGACGAGATCGAAAATAGATGTAATAAGGCAAACCAACTCACTGGACAAATGACACCAATGCTAAAGAACAACCATGTATCAGTAGATACGTTTTTGTAAAAAAAAACAGACCTTACAACACAATATTCCTATCAACTCTATGCTACCAATGCCAAACCTGGACAATGACAGAGAAAGAGGAACGAAAAATTACAACTGCCAGCACTCAATTCCCGAGAAGAATACTCAATGTAACAAGAAGAGAAAAAATCAGAAATGGGTAATAGCAGCGATAGATTTCTTTAGAAAACAGCAAGTTAAATGGTTCGACCACATAACTAGGCTAACAACTTACAGTATACCACAATAAGCAATGATGTACAGACCAAATGGAACCAGAAGAAGAGACCCGACCATGTAAACCAGTGGAAATAGGGAATAGCAAAGTCCATGGAAATCTCGATATATGAAGCCCATAAACGGGCACTCTCTGCTGTTTATGCTTCACCTCGACACCATTACATACAAATGGACAAGATGAGATCACACACATAAACAGCATACACATATACACACACACACACGAAACATATACACGGATATTAGCAGCTGTTCCAGCTCACACTGCTCACACATCTCACTAGCTACACTACTTACCTAGTGATCAGTCGTATCTAATTCACAAGGAAGGTTGGTGCCTGCTGGTCAGTTGTGAACGCTTTTACGGAAAGAAATATCTACTCTAACAATTACAACAGATGTCTAAGAATAAAGCTACCTTTTAAAATAAATTAATGATTTCTTCTGGGGGAGTATATTTTCTCTGGTGCTAGAATTTTCAGTTATAATATTTGTTTCATTTTATCTAAGCTAAGAGTGTTTTTATTTACTTCTAATCTGACTTATAGAAAATTGTAAGTCAACTTGCAACTAGTTCACCATTTCTATGTTAGCATTTATAGTAAAACCTACTGAAAGTTTGCAGTTGACGGAAACTGATGGAAAGTGAAGAAAAGAAAGACTAACTCTCAGCCCATGTATCCCACGAATAATAATTCAGAGTAACGGACCAATCACACAGCCGGGCCGTAATATGCACGTTGAGGAAAGGTGAAAGGTTGAGGTATATAATTATAGGACTGCAACTGTTGTGTGAGCATTCTGGGAGAAAAGATTGCGCGGCCGTGCCACGGCAATGATCGTCGCGATGCGCGGGCGTTTTAAGAACCGGTTCAGCATCATGAATAATTTTCTAATTAATTGTTTTCGTCACATTCTTGAAGATGATCAGGGCTTGGCTGGTATTAGAAAAATGGCTTGTGTTTTAAACTTTAGATGCCTATTGACTCACCCAAATTCCATATGCCATTTTACTCGCTGCATGTTTGGACATTCAGGGAACCTTGACAGCGCAGTGGAACCATCATTGACAGCGCAGTGGAACCATCTTTGATAGCGCAGAGGTACCATCTTTGACAGCGCAGAGGTACCATCTTTGACAGCGCAGAGGTACCATCTTTGACAGCGCAGTGGAACCATCTTTGACAGCTCAGAAGTACCATCTGCCACAATGAATCACATCGCAGAAATGTAATGTCTGCCGGGCCTGTGGTCATTGTTTTGAATTCGCAGTGAAACGAAATTTATTTTAAAAATTGACACGGGTTCCCAAGTTGACCCATTATAAACTGGGTACCAGGTAATGTCACCGGAAGTTAAGGCGACCGGTGCGCTCTTGAGCACACCATCTCCCGTGTGCCGATTGGTTTATAAAACAAAATGGCGCTAGCGCCATAAAACACAAACCAAAAAGGTCCTAACGAGTCACCATGTATAATAATCGGAGCCTTTGAGTTACATACTACATTTTCTATTTCATTCTGTTTACTTTTTTTTTTATATGACTCCACATATTCTGCCTCATTATTGTATTGTTTCCGCTGTTTGTGTGTCGTTGCGTTTTCTTGTTATTGTTTGCTATTGAAAAGCTTGCCGCTGCAACGTCCTCTGTTGTAATAATATTTGGTATAGCCGCTTTACACTTCGTGTGTTCTTAAAGAGGTCAGCGTGGCAGAGAGCTATAGGACGCTCGCAATTACACTTCCTGCTCTCTGATGCCGAGGTAGCGGGTTCATTCTCGCACCTGTCATTTGGACGTTAACGTTGACTTCTTGTTCAGAAAGCAATGGCAAACAACTACACGTTATATTTCCTTGAAAATCAAACTATATGTTGATCGCTATGTTCTTTAATACGACATGCAAAAGTCTGTACATTGCCACTGGTTTATTGCATTTGCCCATCAATTCTATCATCTCTATCATGTTCAACCTTAGAAACGAAGTTATATTAGAGTTCAAGGTCAGCATGGCCGAATGGATAAGAACGCGCGTTCTTGACTTCCCGTCATTGACTTGCGGACGTAAATTAGAAGTACGTCTGATTGTCGGAGTCGGTTCGACTGATAGTGAAGGACACTAGTAATAGGGAAAGCTAATCCCCACGTAAAATTCAGTCCACTGCTACTAGAAGTAGTGTGTATAGACTACGCTTGAGTTCAAAGGGAGAGAGCGAAAAAAAATATTAAGGTTAATAGCCTGATTCACATTAATAATCGTGTGAGAATGTCAGCTAGAATTCGGGTATTAATTTGAAGGTGATTGTTGTCCACAGAGAGTATTGGTATATATTGCAATTTGCACCGAGGGAAGGGAGCCATGTTGTGTGAATGAACACAGGCGCCCCGAGTGATGGGCGTGTCTGCGTAACCCAACCCGATAACTGAACAAGTCCTATAATCAAGCAGAACCCGTCCACAAACAATACATTTTATGAGGACGATTCACAGGGTGAAACAAGAAGACATAATTGTATGATGGGATATTTAAACATTGATGTTTAAACACGTGGAAGATGTATTAAGAAATTAAAACTAGGACTGTGCATGTTAAAGCAGTATGTCACAAGATGAAGCTCCTCCGAAGTCGGAGAGTGTCTGTCTGTACGGCGAGGAACCACCAGTCTGCACACCAATAAGCCAGACATGGGACAACGGATACTCACGCAAAACTCAGGTCCTGTATGACATCACACTGATGTTGGACAACAGGATGCCTTCATCCGACATACAGGACTTCGCGTTGGAGCTCAAGCCAACGAACACAAGCAAGCAAGCAACAAGATGAAGCATATTCTGAGCAATATATCGTAATCAGTTGATATTCACAAAAGAGTCTTAAGAGTTGATCTGAACCAGTCATGACGTATCGAAGCGATTCGCGGATAATCAAGATTAGTGAGAAATTGTGTGAAAACTGCAACGATGTGGTTTTGTTGACGGGTGATGAGAGCACTATGGGCGGATCAAAAGCATACTGAAAATATATTGAAATAAAACTCACAAAGAGAACTGGCTACTCGCGTTGGAAGAAGACAATAACATTCTTTTAGATCAGCACAAAAAGGAAAACCGCAGAAGCCATGATAACAGGTGGTTGGTGAGTAAAAAGAACCAAGACAGAAGATGCTAGAAATATGGCGTCATGGCATGGGCGAACATTTGTTTCCTGGCGAAGCAGAAGGATGCGAACAGACATGATGATCAATGCCATACTGCATGGATTTTAAGAAGAGAAGAAGAATCATATACTGCTTCAGAGCGCTAAGATGATCTATATGGTTGGTGATGTAGCAGTGTGAAGGGAATGAGAAAACTGATATGCTGACAAACCATAGGATAACACAGAAATACATGCTCATAAAAAGGAAGTTATAGAGGGAAAGAAGCAACTGTGTAATAGCAAATGTTACAGTAATAACAAATGTTACAGTAATAGCAAATTGATCTTTATCCGGGGAATACATATGTGAACGCACTATAACATTAATCTTATATATAAATTGCGATCTCCGTCCGACTGTCTGTCTGTCTGTCTGTCTGTCTGTCTGTCTGTCTGTCTGTCTGTCTGTCTGTCTGTATGTATGTATGTATGTTTGTATGTCCTTTATTTGTTCGCGAACGGCCCATCCGATTGAGATGAAATTTTCTACACGCCTTCCTTTCATTCCAGCGCTGCCAACTGTGATATTTTGTTAGTGTGAAATCGCCTGCTTACTCAGTATTATTTCATTTTTCATTTTTCATTATAATTTCATATAACTCAGGGGACCTAACTCTGTAAAAGTTATTTCAAGGGGCATAACTTTTCTGTATAACTTATAGTCATATTGTGGCATCGTTTTCAAAGATTTATAAACTCTTTGTCCATAGTTATGTACCGGCATATGAGTTATAATAAATAATGATACAATCTGTAAGGCATTTTCAAAGTTTTCATAAAAATAATGCACAATGCATAACATTGTAACTCATCTTTTTTTGCTTAAGAAGTTACTGTAGTCATGCAGGTGATTAGAAAGAGTTTTCATTAAAAATAATGGATGGTGTGTGGAAGGACATTCTTTTAAGTTACTTTTGTTGTTGTATGAATTTAATGAGAACTTATATGACTACTTATATGAATTAAATGAGATGCTCCCCACCAGGGACTGGGCGAAGCCGGACAGGGTCAGGCAGACAGATAGACAGACAGACAGACAGATAGACAGTCGGGAACAGGAACTTATATGACTACTTATATAAATTAAATGAGATGCTTCACACCAGGAGCTGGGCGATGCCGGGCCGGGTCAGACAGACAGACAGACAGACAGACAGACAGACAGACAGACAGACAGACAGATAGTCGGTAACGGGAACGGGAACTTATATGACTACTTATATGAATTAAATGAGATGCTCCCCACCAGGGACTGGGCGAAGCCGGGCAGGGTCAGGCAGACAGATAGACAGACAGATAGACAGACCGATAGACAGTCGGGAACGGGAACTTATATGACTACTTATATGAATTAAATGAGATGCTCCACACCAGGAGCTGGGCAATGCCGGGCCGGGTCAGACAGACAGACAGACAGACAGACAGACAGACAGACAGACAGACAGACAGACAGACAGACAGACAGACAGTCAGTCGGTAACGGGAACGAGAACTTATATGACTACTTATATGAATTAAATGAGATGCTCCCCACCAGGGTCTGGGCGAAGCCGGGCAGGGTCAGCTAGTTTACTATAAACACTATGGAAGAGCATTTTGTATTGATTTGGACTCCATGGTAGACTCAGCCTAAAACATATATCTCTCATACGGAAATTTATGTGATTAACAGCAAATGTTATAGTAATAGGAATGTTACAGTAATAGAAATATTACAGTAATAGCTAATGTTACAGAAATACCAAATATTACAGGAATAGCAAATGTCAATGGAATAGCAAATTTACAATAACAACAACTATCACAAGAATAGCAAATCTTACAGTAATAACAAATGTTACAGTAACAACAAATATTACAAATCAGCAGCTGGCAAAAGGTTCCTATTCTAAACAGTGAACAAAAATGGGCAAGACTGAAGAGGTAAAGACGTGAATCTGTCAAAAATACTCAGTTAAAGCAGTGACATCACCATAAAATGACTTACATAACAGATCTGCTAGAACTTGAGAAAAAGAATAAAAACAAGACAAGAAATTAGAAATAAAAACTTACATGATCTATGAGGAAAGACCAAGAAGTAAATACCTGGATGGCTTGGCCATATAGCATGGTCGAGACAGGAACACAGAACTGATCCACGACTCTGGTGATTGAGTGACATGGCAGTACATGACCGGCCACGCTTATCGGCATGGCACATGATGAATGGATGGATGGGGAAAAACACAAGAAAACAAATCCATACATATTCAAATTAGAAAAAGACAAACAATAAGAAAGCAAAATGATAACGAAAGATACAACAACTACACGTTCATTCATGGCCAAACATTTAGCACATTCAGTAAATCATCAATAGGAAATCGTTGAATATTACAAACAAGATGGATCCGCTATCACATTGAGAGGAATTTCCCATTTTCGTGTCGATCTTGAAGCACTCAAGACAAGAAGTGTGACAAGTGCAGGAAAACTCAGATTTCTGTTATCTTGTAGAAAAATGTCTTGTCACTTTATTTGTATACGGCCTATTTTTTTAAGTGTTATTTCATATCTGCACTCTATCGATCATATGTTGTGCCTTGTGATTGATTGTCACTGGTTATGTCTGTACGTCTGTCCTATTTGTCTGTCAATCTGCCACAGATAGACCAGCCTGTCTTACACCTACCTACCCAATCACCAACACACCAACAGACATCCTGCCTGCCTACCTATCTAACTAGCTTAATAATTACCTACATACCTACCTACTAACCAACCAACCAACCAACCAAGCAACCAATCAACCAACCAAGCAACCAAGCAACCAACCAAGCAACCAACCAACCAACCAACCAAACAACCCCCCTACTTACCTACCTACCTACATACCTACTAACCTACCTGCTTACCAACTGACATGTCAACCAATCTGCATGCCTACCAACCTGTCTGCCTACCTACCCACCCGCCCACGGACTTATCTACCTACCTACCAGCCTGCCTAACTACCTACCAACCTATCCATTCACCTAGCTACTTATTTTTCTGTATTCCGAAAAGTCTTGGATGCATGATTGTAGATAAAATCTGGGATTAATTAATTAATGCAGCAATCGAGTTACGTACGTACGTTTTGTCACGAATTTACATTTATTTTCATTATTACCAGTCATTCACAGACTGGATTTATAAAAACCAGCCACTCGTCATACGGGGTAGCGGATGCGCTGATGTGACAATGTCGATGCTGATACTGGTTCAGGAATTTGTTCACATCCAAGCGCGGCATCATGGACACACTTTAGTCTGGCGAATGAAGAGAAGATTGATCAAGGCCTCAGCTGTGATGACGAATGTCAAGGACTCAAACCTCGTAATCTACGAGAATGAAAAGAGTCACAGAAATTTCATAAGATAACAGTACAGAACCAACACCCAATTCTAGCACTCAAGTTGGGGGAAAAGGAAAGGGGGGAGGGGGGGGGGAAATCGCGAACTTCCTTGAAATAAGTGTGTTGCTTGCCTACGGGGATGAACCTAGCGATAACCAGTCCCAGTTCTTAAATCTTTTGTATATAAATATCTGACTGTTTGCACACCTTCGGCTCTACATTTTGTTAAATGATACCTTTCACAACTGAACTGAACTGAACTTCTGCGCCGTCTTCCTACCTACGAAGGATTTGTGTTTTAATATTATTCATCTCATCTCATCATGTTCCTCTTGTACCTTGCGGTGTCGAGGTGAAGTATAAATAGCGGGAGAGTAGCCAGCTTATGGGCTTCATGTATCCATATTCTTGTGGACTCTGTTATTCCCTGCGTTTTACGTATTCGGCCTCTTCCTCTGCTTCCCTCTGGTCTGTACATCATTGCTTGCTGTAGTATACTGTTAGTTGGTAACCTACTTGCATGGCCAAACCATTTGACTTGCTGCCTTCTAATAAAATCGAGTGCAGCTATAACCACCACTTTAGTCCTGATTTCTTCATTTCTGATCTTATCACTTCTTGATACATTAAGTATTCTTCTCAGGAATCTCATCTGTGTTGTTGTGATTTTTCTTTTCTCTTTTGTCTGTCATTGTCCAGGTTTGGCATTGGTAACATAGAGTTGGTAGGAGAATTGTGTTGTAAAGTGCTTTCTTAGTAGTTATTGCTACATGTTTGTTCTTTAGTATTGGTGACATTTGTCCAATGAGTTGGTTTGCCTTATTGCATCTATTTTCTATCTCGTCCTCTGATTTGCCAGTTGGTGATATTATACTTCCTAGGTACTTGAAACTCTTTACTTGTTTCAAGGGATGTTCGTTTAGGTGAATCGTTATTGCTTTTTCTTCTTTAGTTATACTCAATACCTCTGTTTTACGTGTGCTAATTTTCATGTTATGTTCCCTACACTTTAGACTATTCATGTGGTCTTGTAATTCAGCTTCTGATATTGCTATTAGTGCTTGGTCGTCCGCAAACAGAATATTATTAAATTGTCTAATTTCATGTTTATTTGTTGTTGTTTAGATCTATTTGCGTTGTTCCGCTCCTAGTGAAATTTAGCATAATCAAAACGTCGTTCGTTGTCTTGTAGTATACTCATTTATATTTTATTATGTTTTAGAAATCACACCCATCAAACCTGTTATTTATATTCACCATTCTGGAGCTCGTTGTAAGGTATGTACCTGTGTCCGTATTTAGTATATCGTGACTGCATCAGCAAGAACGAGGAGCAAGGAAAGCAGCATCAATACCAAAGCATGACTTGATATGTTATAGTGCGTTTCACAAATGTTTACTCGCATTCAGGTTCAATATTTTTGAAAATTATCTGTTGCATCATTATGCAAATTTTCCTGCCGTCTATTTACTCTCACCAAAGAATATGTCTTTAATGGGTCCAAAGGCAACTTAAGTCATGGAAAGCGGCGAACATGTTTTGATGCTTTTGTGAAAAGGTATTGAATTTACGCTAACAACCCTGTTTTACAATTTTATTGACGTCATCTCTGAACAATTCCGTTCAATTATATGACGTGCTTCTCATAAGGAAATTCATGTGAACCACGAAGATTATTCTTTATTGAACACTGATGTTTTCGTGTGAAAATGTAATATACTTTATAATATGCAGTTCATCTCTGACCCGTAAATTAGATACCGCTTATAAACAAACATTGGGATCTGCTGTACGATCTCCAGAACAAATATGATTTGTTGGGTGTACATTATGATAAGGTTATATGCTAAATTCAGTCATTTTATCTCAGTTAGTTAATGCTTTATGGATTTTTATCCGGGGAAACCATTTGTGAACGCACTATAACACCAATTTCCTATAAATCTCACGGAAGAGCATTTTGTATTGATTTGGGCTCCCAGGTCGACTCAGCCTAAAACATATATCAGGAAATGTTTTGGGAAGTAAAGAAGGCCTGTGTAAAACTGATCACATTACCTACAGAGACCCGATTCGTCGACAAAAGCACCATCTAGACACTCGCCAGGCTTCCCTGGGGTCGAGGTTCCATCCACACCTTGGTTGATTCGAATGTTTAAAATTTGCCTGAGCCCTCAGATCCACCCAGTATAAAATGGGTACCAGTGAATGTCTTGGGATGCAAATTCGGCCTGAGTAATATAAACATATGCCCAATGCTTATCAAGGCGCGAAAAGGGGATCTGCACTTTTATGTATTGTTTGAGGTATTTCCAATAGACCAGACGTCATGCACAGGCGTCCTTAGATACAGGCTGCATTAATTATTTACTTATTGCTAACCTTCATATTATTATTTGACGATACCTGATGTTTGTAAAGTCTCACTACACTTTGTATGTAGAACAACTTTGAAAAATGAAGTAGATGACGTCATCAAAATGTGCTAAAATTACATTAAATTAGTTACTTTAGTCACTGCTATGGCCTAACGCTGTTTTGGAGAAGCTCGAAAGAACCAGTGAAGTATTCATTATAACAGGTGTTGGAAATTACCACCACGGGCTTCAAGACATGACTGTACACATCTCTTCATATTGTCAAATATCTTCTGCAACGTGTCTGTTGTTATTTCTTGAGCGTCACTTCGAAACACTTGTTCAACCAAAAACATTCTTCCGTTGATAACACCATTCTGTATGGAGTGCAAAGAATTACTCCAGCAGACGTTAATCATTCGCTGCATATTACTTCACGATGGACCGTAGAGCACATGTTTATGACGTCATGTACCTATTGTTTCAAATTTGTTCTGCATACAAAGTGTAGTGAGACTTTACAAACACCTGGTAGTAATATAGTTTTTAACTGACAAACAACGAAACCAACACAGAGAGTGTACATGCCCGGTTTTTCTATCGGTTTCCCACAATCCGTGTTGCCCTACACGTTTCCTGTCCTGTCTAGCAAATCAGTGAGTCAAAATCTCCAGCTTAACGTTTCGTCTTAAAAGAAAAGAATCTCTCCTCAGACACAAATAAATTACTAGTCGAGCAATAACAGTATCTAAATATTACCGGTTACTGATCACATTTGAGGGAATGATAAAATCACTTTCCCCGAATTCCATCTATTAGGGATTAAATATAATGAAAAACAAATCTCTTACATTCCTTCATCCGATACAGAAGACGATGACGAGTCCAGACAGAAGATCCGTGTGAGTTATCGATTCTTTGGTTCTATTAGTCACACTAGGTTTCACATATACTAAATAACAATCTTATTTTGCTTGTGTGAACATTTGGGTAACCATTCTATACTGGAGTAGCACATTAAGCGTTTGCGAAAATAAGTTTAAGAAATGGTACATGTTTTCGTTGTCTATCCCGCGCTGTAAATGAATTAATGGATTAAGATGTAATCATTGGCACTGACTGTAGATCTATGGGAACCAAGTATATAGAGCGTGAATTAAACATACAACATACTAGTGGGCGGCAATCCCCAGCTGAGTGTCCATGTTATCTCTTTATTTTTTTTCGACCGAAGCCGTTCAGGATTTTACCTTCCTGGATGTCACAACCTTCTCCAAATATTGTCTTCCTATTATCATGTGACCAACACATTACGATTACCCTGGCTCACGTGGGTGATTATTTGTGTGTGTGTGCGTGCGTGCGTGCGTGTGTGTGTGCGTGCGCGCGTGCGTGTGTGTGTGTGTAGTACTGATATATTAAAAGACAGAAGATCAAATGTTTCGGCCATCTCTTTAAAATGCAACACCATCAGCTACCAGCATAGCCAAGACCCGCGACCGGCGGACAGTTAGAGGATTGCTTTGCTGATCCGGCAGCTTCTTCTGCGTGTTGTTTTCAGACGTATTGGTGTTAACTTTCCTTTAGAGTAACTAGGCAGACCGAGAGAGGGATCATGCTGCATGGCAACATATGGTCTCTACATTCACTCCAGACATTATGCTATTTTTTATGTTGCATATCCCTCACAGGACGTTGCAGTCAACACCAGCATTTTCCAGCTGCTGTTGTGCTGTGGAGAAGTATAATGATATTTTACAAACTATCATCTGCCACGAGATTGCTACTCAAATACTATATATACTATACTATACTATACTATACTATACTATACTATACTATACTATACTATACTATACTATACTATACTATACTATACTATACTATACTATACTATACTATACTATACTATACTATACTATACTATACTATACTATAAATTAAAAGTAGTCCGATTGCAAGTGCTGACATTCTGCTGGAGGTGTTAGGCCTCTATATATTTATGGCCACGACATTGGACCATTACTTCACTTCCTCGCCCACTTGCCTTCTTAGACAATTCCCAGAACATTCTGACAATTAGGGCCTATTTTATGAAGTTCCGCTCACTCGAGATCCGTACTTGATGGGAACTTGAAGCCTGCGACTGTTAAGTATTGAACCCAAGTCACTATCTTCGTATCCGGGAGGCTAACCAACATATGTCAATCAAGGAAATGAACCTTTCATTTGCCCGGAGATGTACAGGGCTAGCCCCATATATGAGTAATCCAGTAAGCAATCGGTGGATGATGTGATCAGTATCACGACTGCTGCCTTTACTGCCAATGACTTGTCATGGTACCACTTTTAGCTTGTAGGCTTAGGACAATGATCAAACAAGTTAGTTAGTTAGTTAGTTAGTCAACAGATCATCCTCATTGCACATCGAACCATTCAGTCCATAAGTGCTCGGATCCCCTCCTCAGCAAATCCCGCAGCGTGTAGCGGCTAACGACACCAGTTCTGTGTTGGTTTATCAATCTGGCTTCCTGCGTAGTGTTCTTGTTTGACCACCCCTCTTTTAACTTGCTGTTCTCGCAGTCTGGCCATGGTTGTAGATTCACAGTCATCACTTGGTTCTCGCACAAGTCTTACTTCTCGTAGAGCATTCAGGATGTCAGCCTGGTCCATGGCGCGTCCGCCCTCCACCGTAGCCTCACCTGCGAGCTTGTCAGCCCGCTCATTTCCTAGTACTCCCACATGCCCTGGCACGAAGATGAAACTAATCTTTGCCAGCCGAGACCGCTCCAGAGGCAGCAACCATTCTCTTCGGATCGACCCCTCCTCTATCCTCTTGATCATGTTCATTGAGTCGCTAAGGAAACATGCCCTAGTGAATGTCTGTGTCTCGAGCCATGTTATTGCTTTACTTACTGCCATGACTTCCATAGTCAGGCTACTTGTGGTTTCAGTGAAAGCACCAGAGTCCTCCTTCACAATTCTCCCTCCGGCCCGAGCCGTAAAGGCCGATGAGCTTCTCACATGTCGGACGACCGACCCATCTGTGTAGATGACAGCATCACCGTCTAGCGAATTCTCGAAAATCAACGCTTGTACTTCAGCCTCCACAGCAGCCGGATTTTCTTGTCTGCATTTTCTATCTAGTTGGATACAAACTGAAAAGGATGTGCAGAAATCTGTTGGCACTTGTACCCACTCTCGCCAGGTTCTACGTCCTCAAGTGAACACACCTGTTGAAGAATGTCTTCGGCTTGACTCATCCACGACCGTCCTCTTTTTAACCTGCTGCCCTTCACCTTCATAATTTCACTATGCAGTGGATGTTGTGTGTTTGCGTTAACTCTGAGGTAGGCGCGTGCTCTGCAAACTTGTATTCTTTCTTCAATGGTTGGAAAATCAAGAAGGTAGCGCATCGCCCTGCATGCTGTATCTCTTGTACATCCAAGAATAATGCGCATAGTTTCATTCTGTATCCTTTCCATCCTTTCTATCTGATTACGGCTGAGAGTCAGGATTGCCATTGCATACTCCAAAATAGACATGACCAGCCCCTCGTACAGAAGACAAAGATGGCGCTGCTCACAGTTTGCTGCCGCCATCACCCGCATCGCTGCCAAACCCCGCTTGGCCTTTGTTATCACCTGGTCTGTGTGCTCATTATAAGCAAGGCGTCGATCAAACCGTATCCCCAGGTAATTCATTGCCTGCGGTCTTGCCACCGTCTCTGAACACAGATTTACAGTTGGTGTTGGAGTGTTGACAATATGATTATTCAACGAGAACCAAGTCACTGTTGCCTTTGTTGCGTTGACCATTGCCCCAGCTTCATCACACCAAGTACTTATGCGATTGAATTCGGTTTGTAGTTCCACAGCAACCTGCTCTCTATCCTTACCCTGAGGTACACTAAAACATCATCGGCATATGACAATGTCCTGCCAGGTCCAGTGATCTGCTCACTGGTGATTCTCACTGTGTAGACGTTGAACAGTATCGGAGATAATGGTGATCAAATGATCAAACAAGCTGAAAGACATCTGATGGCTGAGGAAATGTGGTTTCTGGGGAGAATGCAAAGAATACCATAGACAGACAAGAAACCCAATGACCAAGTCCTACAAGAAACAAACGACAGTCGTAAACTGATTAGAGAGAAATTAGACGTAGACAGTCAACAGGTTTTGGTCACATACATTGGAGAACTTGGTGATAACTGGTAAGATTGAGGGGAAAAGAACAGGAGTAAGGCAGAGCAGAAAGTACCTGGATGGCATGGTTGAAATAAGAACACTGAGCTGATCCACGACTCTGGTGATAGCGTGAAATGGCGAGACATGATCGCCTACGCTTAACGGCATGGCACATGCTGCTGATGATGATGATGAGACTTGGGAGCTGGTTGCCATTTAAAAGAAAAAATCCCGTCCATGGAGGAATAGAACTCATGACCATCAGGACAGTAGGAAAACAGGTCCACCACTGCGCCACCTCGCCGGTAATACTTTGGCCAGATTAAACGCTATAAAGGTCTGGACAGAACAGTGATGGACTGCATGGTTCTTGGAAGCATTTCATGGAAGTAGTAGGGAATGTCCTAATTAAGTCGAAAATGAAGTGAATCACCTCATAAGTCATTGAGTATAACGCTATATACTGGGTATAGCACCTCATAGAGACTAGTCTAAAACGCCACCTGATAGGGGAGATAATAGATCAAAAACGAGGTCAAAATCGATCTAAATTAACTCACGTATATAAATTAAAAACCGTGCATTTGTGTGTGTGTGTTCAGGCGATCGAACCCTCGGTGCGGGGTTCGAATCCGCTACTTCGGACAAGCGAGGCGGCGTTTGAACTCCTTCACCACGGTTTATGAGTACTATGAAGGTAACACGCTCTGAAGTAACAAATAAATATTACAAACACAGAACTGTGCCGGCCCAGAAGAGTTTGTCATGAGCTTATCAGGTGTCATACTGTGGTCTCGTCGTTCCAGGCAAGGTCTCAGTGAGACAAAGATGAATAAACTGTTGGACTGTCCACGGTAATTAGTAGTTAGCGATAACAAGTTGTAAAGGCAAGTTTTGTGTATGTGGCTACGTGAATAACGATTTGTGTGTATGTATGTCAGACCGTTTATGTGGATGTGTATGCGTGATTCTAGCTGTCTGTCTGTCTATCTGTCTATATGTCTGGTTGTCTATCTATCTGTATGTCTGGTTGTATGCGTAGTAAGCGTTTGTGTCTTTGTGTATATGTGTTGATGTCGTTGATGATGATGTCGATGATGATGATGATGTCGATGATGATGATGACTGATGATGATGATGATGATGATGATGATGATGATGACGACGACGATGATGATGATGATGATGATGATGACAACGATGATGATGATGATGATGATGATGGATGATGATGATGATGATGATGATGATAAAACGTATAATATCAGTATAGTTTATTAAAATATGGACATAGTTAAGCCTTATTCGTGAACAATAAACAAGTAACTTAGAGAGGACATCTTCCATCATTCCGCCATCTCCTGTAACAGGTAAACTTCTTCTTCTTCTTCTGCGTTCATCCGGAGTTTTTTTCCGGATGTGATTGCTTTGTGCCTGTTTACAGCAGAGCTGCGTTCTTGCGCCGTTAGGCCGACACATCCGACTTCTGCGGGCATTTGTTGACCGGGTTAACCTTCCCGGTAACAGGTAAACGACACAGAGAAGAGTTACGCAATTATTCAGAAAAATAATAACCTGCCTCATTCTGAAGGTCATTTCGTATAGAAGGCCATTTTGCCTAAACGAGACTGAGCCACATGGGATAAAACACAGTGCAGCGAAGACGATACTCTTTCTTTTAAACCCGTTTAAACAGAGAAGCATTGTCCTATTATACCAAGACGTATCATGCAATTACGCAAAGAGATATTATGCAACTGTACACAAAAGTATTATGTAATTATTGAGAGACATATTATGCTTTTCATCGCTTTGCAGGAAGAAGTAGAAACGCGACCACCAAAACAAAAAGCGAAAAATAAATAATACCATACAAGAAAAATAACGAATGTTCACTTACGTACCAAGCAAGAAAAATATGATAAATCCTGTTTGTCAAATATCATGTCCCCACACCAAGTTCCCAGACACCCGCAGGCTGGCGAAATTTGAACAGAGAAAGAGCAAAGAGTCCTGGCGGAAACCACACAAATGAACAGTCCAACGCCAGAAAATGCCCCAGCAACTGTCGCACTGGACAATTAGCGAAAGAACACCCTGGGGGATTAAGAGTCCTTCTGGTAGTAGCAGACGTCATGGGTGGAGTTCTTATCTCTTCATTAGTAACCGTAGTGTTCGAACATGTGTCTGTATCATTTGTCACCAGAGATAAGGATGATTTCTCCGTCTTGCGATCTTCCGTTACAACACCGCCGGGAATTCGTATACTAATAAGGGTATGAAACCCCCCTATGTTGCCCACTTATCGTAGTCTGGCGATGTAGTATAATGGTGTCACTACGCATATGTTTAATCCAAGTTTGTGAGGATTGGTGAGAAACGATGTTATCATTGTCACTATGTGCCAAGCTGATAGACGTGGGTGGTAATTGTTCGCCTTGTCACAAGATCACCTGTCTTAAATCGCTGTGCTGTCGGTTCCTAGATAAATCAATCAATCACATCGTAACGGCATTCTTGCCCGGAATAAGCCGCGTGGCCAAGCCATGTAGTTACTTATCTCATTAACTTCCCGTTGTTCTTTTCCCAATGATGTTGCCAGTTGTGACTATGTCGTCAAGTTTCTTTATTCTCATAATGTGCCCTGAAGATTCTTGATTGTCTACGTCTAATTACTCTAATAGGAGCTGATGGGACATGTTGCTACATGTCCTTTTACAGGACCTTGCAGTCAACCTTAGAATTTATTGACTGGTTGCGATTTTCTAGGCAATTTTATATTCAATAGTTTGCCATTGATTTGTGGAGATTCTTAGGGGAAAAAAAGACGTAAAGTTTAGAAAAGATGGCAGAAGTGAAATATAAATCAAAAAGAGAAGTGGAATAGCCAATCATTCTTTCATCGAGAACTGTCAAATGTTAGGTATATTCAACGCGACTGTATGGCGTGGAAGCTTGGACATTGAACAAGCAACTATAAAGTCGCATAGAAGCCCTGGAGATGTTGATGTACAGACGAATATGTCGTATTTCATGGAAACAAAAACAATCAACATCAGAGGCTCTAGCAACACTTGGGAAAGAAGAGAGAGAGAGATAGAGAGAGAGAGAGAGAGAGAGAGAGAGAGAGAGAGAGAGAGAGAGAGAGAGAGAGAGAGAGAGAGAGAGAGAGAGAGAGAGAGAGTTGATGAAAGAAATAAAGAAGAATCAAGTGAAATATTTCGGACACGTTAAAAGACATGATACTCTTATAAAAACCATACTGGAGGGCAAGGTTCAGGGCAAGCGAGCAAGAGGTAGACAACGATGCAAGTGGGAAGACAACATCAAGATATGGACGAACATCAGCCTGACAGAATGTACAGTCAGGGCGAGAGACAGACAGTGTTGGAGATCCATTGCAGCCAACCTTCATTGTAAAGAGGCACCTGATTGATAAGAGTTTAAAACAAGAAATAACTATTAAGGGATATGTGCAGGGGAAGGTGGAAGCGAGGATTCAACAACGTAGATTGATTCAAGATGTGATAGATAATTTAAACATAACGATCACAGAGACATTACTACGATAAGGAAACATTTCGTAAGACTGTTTGAGAGAGAAATTTTGAAATGGACATGTCAATAGATGATTTATATGCACAATTGGTATTTTGTAGAAAATAAATCACAAGATAGTAAAGAACAGACATAGTGCTCGTTTGTTATGCAATACGTTGATATGATTGAGTGACAGAAAGATAATACTCCCATGTTATAAAAAACCGGTTCCGCTGAATAGCAGTGAATCGTGGAGAGTTAACACGATATGGCAGTGAGTCGTGGAGAGGTAACGCTATATGGCACTGAGACGTGGAGAGTTAACATTATATGGCACTGAGACATGGAGAGTTAACATTATATGGCAGTGAGTCGTAGAATGTTAACACTATATGACAGTGAGTAGTGGAGAGTTAACGCTATATGGAAGTGAGTCGTGGAGAGTTAACGCTATATGGCAGTGAGTTGTGGAGAGTTAACACTATATGGAAGTGAGACTTGGAGAGTTAACACTATATGGAACTGAATCTGCATTCAAGAGACACACCTCAACGCCAATCGCACATTTTCAGTTCAGGGATATCAGGCCACACGTTTCGACCGCGAAGGACACAAAGGAGGAGTTGTAATACTTACAGGAAATACAATACCTTGCAGCGAAGTATCTGTGATCTCTGACAACCAAACGGAAATTATAGGTGTTGATATAATGATAAAGGACGTGAAAATAAGAATTTACAATCTGTATAGCCCGGCAGATAAGGATCTTACACTCTCAAACATGGAAATAACTGACACAAATTGCATTGTTGTCGGAGACTTTAATAGCCGTTCAGAAAGATGGGGATACCCAGATACTGACAAAAGAGGAGATGAAGTGGAGGACTGGGAAATAGACTCAAATCTCCATCTACTCAACAAAGCGGATGACACACCGAGCTTCTACTCCAGAAGATGGCTTACCACTTCTACTCCAGACTTAGCTTTCTGCACAGGAGACATCCTCCACAAAATCGATCGCCATGTGCTTGACCAATTAGCAGGTAGTGACCACAGACCAATCAAGCTTGTAATAAATATGGAGTATGTTCCACAGGAGCAAAAGCCTTTGCCCCGTTGGAATTACAAACGAGCAGATTGGGACAGATTTGCCATACTAACAGACAAATATTGTGAAAACATAAATACACGATATGGCAACATGAAGCAAATGGTGGAAAGTCTAAACAGAGCAATAATACAGGCGGCCACTGAGTCTATTCCAAGAGGAGCGAGGAAAAATTACAAACCATACTGGACTGAAGAACTACAAATTTTGGAGGACAAAGTTGAAGATGCTAGGAAGACCGCAGAGAGAGAACAAACAACTGAAGCGAACATCTCTCTCAAAGCCATCTCAGCAAAATATAAAAGAACAGTAAATCAAACAACAAGAGATTGTTGGAGGAAAAAAACAGAAAACCTGAATTTTGACAGGGATGGAAACAAACTATGGAAACTAGTGAAAGCCATGAACAATGAAGGACCTAGAAACAAACAAATAACAATTAAACAAGGAAATGCCTTGCTTACAGGAAAAAAGGCTGCAAATGCACTAATGGAACACTATGCCAGTGCAAACCACATTGATATTACAGCCGAACAGAAGAAAGCAATCAAAGATAAACAGATACATCATAGATATACAGAGACAGCAGCAGAATATATGATGGCAAATCTAACAATGGAAGAAATGGAACAGGCAATGAATACCCTAAAAAAGAAGACATCACCAGGAAAGGATGGAATCACAAATGAAATGCTAATAGGACTAGGCACTAAGGCAAAAAAGAAACTACTAGCAGTCCTAAATTACAGCTGGAAGAGGGGAATAGTCCCACAGGCATGGAAGGAAGCTATACTAATACCAGTCCCAAAGAAAGGAAAAGACCTGGAAGAACCAAATGGCTATCGACCTATCAGTCTTCTTAGCTGTGTAGGAAAATTAATGGAACGCATTATCAATGGCAGGCTAACATGGCATCTGGAAGAAAACCAACTCTTAACACCTCACCAAGCAGGATTCAGAAAGTACAGATCCACTGAAGATCAAATAACCTATATAGCTCAGGAAATAGAGGATGCCTTCCAAGAGAAAAAGCACACACTAGCGGTCTGGATAGATTTAGAAAAAGCATTTGATAAAGTATGGAAGGAAGGACTGAAAGTAAAACTGCAAAAAATGCATGTTTGTGGGAAAATGTACAAATGGATCAGCCACTACCTTGAGAACAGAACTGCCAGGACAAAAGTACAAGGACAAACCAGCAAAATGATGCTATTGGAGCAAGGTGTCCCCCAAGGAGGAGTTCTTTCACCAACATTATTCCTAGCATATATAAATGACATCACGGAAAATTTTCCAGCCAGAGTACACACATCATCCTTTGCAGATGACCTAGCCATATGGACATCTGAAGAATATATTAGTACAGCTAACAGCAGAATACAGCAAGCCCTATTAGCGCTAGAGGACTGGTCAAAATCATGGCTAGTGAAGATAAGTGAGGAGAAAACAACATGCACAGTGTTCTCCCTCTCAACTAAAACTCAGCAACCTAAGCTGGTATTGAATGGAAAAATATTGCGCCATGAAGAAAATCCAAACTATCTAGGAGTCACCTTTGATCGTCGCCTGACATGGAAGACACAGGTTGAGAAAAATCGAACAAGAGCAAGGCAAAGAATGGCAATCATGAAAAAGCTTGCTGGTACAACGTGGGGAGCAGATGAGAAAGTTCTCAAGAAGTTATATACTGGACGGGTGAGGCCAGTACTGGAATATGGCATTGCAGCTTGGGCAACAGCAGCTAAGTCAAACTTTAACAAAATAAGTAGAGTCCAAAATCAAGGAATGCGAATCATAACTGGAAGCCTGAAGACAACGCCTATTAATGAATTAGAAAAGATCACTTGTTTACAACCAATGCAGGATAGAAGAGATAGCAGAGCCCAGCAACAAGCTGAAAAATTTAGAAGATTGACAGACCACCCTATGTATAAAAGGTTTAGTGGTTTTGGAAAGGGAAGACTGAAGCGTAGCAACTTTGTAGAAACTGCAAAACGAAAGATTAGGGCAGATCCCATACTTAACATATCAACAGTCAAACCCATTTACAATGCAGACAAGTTCCCAGCTTGGAGACAGCAGCAACTGCCTGAGATGATAGAAAACATTCCTGGTATTGAGAAAAAGAACACTCAGCATGAAACCGAAAGAAGAAAAATAACCCTAAACTACATAAAAGAACATTACCCAAGCAGCAATTGGACCCATGCATATACAGATGGATCAGCCAAAAATTCAGTAGAGAATGGAGGAGGAGGAATTCTCCTAAATTTAAAAAATGGAGTGAAAAAAAACACATTCAGTGGCAACTGGAAAGTTCTCAAGTAACTTCAAAGCGGAGGTAGAGGCTCTGAAAACTGCAGCAGAAATGCTCTTGATGGAGGAAAATAAAGAGACGCAAATAGCTATCTTCACAGATGCAAAGTCAGCTGTCTCAATACTGAAGAGCAAAAACAGCACAGAACTAGCTGACCTAAGAGCAGCACTCCATGGTCTATGCCAGAAATCCAAAAAAGTTATAATACAGTGGATCCCATCACATTGCAGTATACCTGGAAATGAAGAGGCTGACAGACTGGCAAAAGAGGGCGGACGACTACCACAGCCTGACATAGACATAACCTATAATGAGGCAAAGAGGTTGATAAAAAGCACTTATAGAACCAAATGGGAATCAGAGCATCCAGGCCACCAGAAGGATGATGCATATTACAAACTCGACCGAAGAGAACAAGTAGCAATCTTCAGACTCCGCACAGGACATAACAGGCTGAAATACCACTTGTTCAACAAACTAAAGATAGGAGATACAGATGAATGTAATTGTGGAACTGGTAAAATGACAGCTAAACATTTGCTGCAAGAGTGCCCAATATATGCAGAACAGAGAAAGATATTTTGGCCCACACCTGCTTCATTCGAGGACAAGCTCTATGGAGATATCAACAAGCTCAAGTCGACTGCAGCTTACTTTAACTGTATTCAGGTTGACATTTAAATGTACATTAAGAAGTATTTAGACTGCCACACTTCATACCACAGGCATGTCGGTTACACAAGCCTCCCAGAGGCATGAAATGGAATATTGCTTGGATAGCAAATCCATTACGTGGAAAGTCCGAATCGAAAGCTCACTGTGTGGGCTTCATAAAAGATGGAAAAAGTGTCCTAGTGGCACAAAATGGAATATTGCTTGGATAGCAAATCCATTACGTGGAAAGTCCGAATCGAAAGCTCACTGCGTGGATGTCATCTGCAAACAGCATTCTTCTGGCTTCTGGAAGAACAGCCTATGGTGAACGGAAGGCCCAATATACGGAAGTGAGGCTAAGCAGCCATGTGCAGGACGTGACGATTCCTTGGGTGAGCCCAGTACCAGAGCGCTGTGTGTTGGCTCTGCAATTATGGAAGCCTCCTTGGATGGCGGGGAATGCCCATGGTCTGCCCCTGCCTTCCCTTGAGGGCCGACCAGGATGCCTTTGGCTGTTCTATATGGGCCAGCTGGGATGGGAGATAACACCGCAACAGTGAGAGTCTAACGTCCTAAGAAACCCCCCGGGAAGGTTAACCCGGTCAACAAATGCCCGCAGAAGTCGGATGTGTCGGCCTGACGGCGCAAGAACGCAGCTCTGCTGTAAACAGGCACAACGCAATCACGTCCGAAAAAAAACTCCGGATGAACGAAGAAGAAGAAGAACTGAATCTTGGAAAGGTAATACAATTTGGCAGTGAGCTGTGGAGAGATAACAATGTTTAGAAGTGAGTCGTGGAGAGTTAACACTGTAGGACAGTGAGTCGTGGAGAGTAAACACTTTATGGCTATGAGCTGTAGAGAGTAAACACTATATGACAGTGAATCGTGGAACGTTAACACTATATGGCAGTGAGTCGTGGAACGTTAACACTATATGGCAGTGAGTCGTGGAGAGTAAACACTATATGGCAGTGAGTCATGGAGAGTAAACACTATATGGCAGTGAGTCATGGAGAGTAAACACTATATGGCAGTGAGTCATGGAACGTTAACACTATATGGCAGTGAGTCGTGGAACGTTAACACTATATGGCAGTGAGTCGTGGAGAGTAAACACTATATGGCAGTGAGTCGTGGAGAGTAAACACTATATGGCAGTGAGTCATGGAGAGTAAACACTATATGGCAGTGAGTCATGGAACGTTAACACTATATGGCAGTGAGTCGTGGAGAGTAAACACTATATGGCAGTGAGTCATGGAGAGTAAACACTATATGGCAGTGAGTCGTGGAGAGTAAACACTATATGGCAGTGAGTCGTGGAGAGTAAACACTATATGACAGTGAGTCGTGGAGAGTAAACACTATATGGCAGTGAGTCATGGAGAGTAAACACTATATGGCAGTGAGTCATGGAACGTTAACACTATATGGCAGTGAGTCGTGGAGAGTAAACACTATATGGCAGTGAGTCGTGGAACGTTAACACTATATGGCAGTGAGCTGTAGAATGTTAACACTATATGACAGTGAGTAGTGGAGAGTTAACGCTATATGGAAGTGAGTCGTGGAGAGTTAACGCTATATGGCAGTGAGCTGTGGAGAGTTAACACTATATGGAAGTGAGACTTGGAGAGTTAACACTATATGGAACTGAATCTTGGAGAGGTAATACAATTTGGCAGTGAGCTGTGGAGAGATAAAAATGTTTAGAAGTGAGTCGTGGAGAGTTAACACTGTAGGACAGTGAGTCGTGGAGAGTAAACACTTTATGGCTATGAGCTGTAGAGAGTAAACACTATATGACAGTGAATCGTGGAACGTTAACACTATATGGCAGTGAGTCGTGGAGAGTAAACACTATATGGCAGTGAGTCATGGAGAGTAAACACTATATGGCAGTGAGTCATGGAACGTTAACACTATATGGCAGTGAGTCGTGGAACGTTAACACTATATGGCAGTGAGTCGTGGAGAGTAAACACTATATGGCAGTGAGTCGTGGAGAGTAAACACTATATGGCAGTGAGTCATGGAACGTTAACACTATATGGCAGTGAGTCGTGGAGAGTAAACACTATATGGCAGTGAGTCGTGGAACGTTAACACTATATGGCAGTGAGTCATGGAGAGTAAACACTATATGGCAGTGAGTCGTGGAGAGTAAACACTATATGGCAGTGAGTCATGGAACGTTAACACTATATGGCAGTGAGTCGTGGAGAGTAAACACTATATGGCAGTGAGTCATGGAACGTTAACACTATATGGCAGTGAGTCGTGGAGAGTAAACACTATATGGCAGTGAGTCATGGAGAGTAAACACTATATGGCAGTGAGCTGTAGAGAGTAAACACTATATGACAGTGAGGTGTAGAGAGTAAACACTATATGGCAGTGAGTCATGGAGAGTAAACACTATATGGCAGTGAGTCGTGGAGAGTAAACACTATATGGCAGTGAGTCATGGAACGTTAACACTATATGGCAGTGAGTCGTGGAGAGTAAACACTATATGGCAGTGAGTCATGGAACGTTAACACTATATGGCAGTGAGTCATGGAGAGTAAACACTATATGGCAGTGAGTCATGGAGAGTAAACACTATATGGCAGTGAGTCGTGGAGAGTAAACACTATATGGCAGTGAGTCGTGGAGAGTAAACACTATATGGCAGTGAGTCGTGGAGAGTAAACACTATATGACAGTGAGCTGTAGAGAGTAAACACTATATGACAGTGAGCTGTAGAGAGTAAACACTATATGGCAGTGAGTCGTGGAGAGTAAACACTATATGGCAGTGAGTCGTGGAGAGTAAACACTTTATGACAGTGAGTCGTGGAGAGTAAACACTATATGACAATGAGCTGTAGAGAGTAAACACTATATGGCAGTGAGTCGTGGAGAGTAAACACTATATGACAGTGAGTCGTGGAGAGTAAACACTATATGGCAGTGAGTCGTGGAGAGTAAACACTATATGGCAGTGAGTCGTGGAGAGTAAACACTATATGGCAGTGAGCTGTAGAGAGTAAACACTATATGGCAGTGAGGTTGTAGAGAGTAAACACTATATGGCAGTGGAATCGTGGAGAGTAAACACTATATGCCGTGAGTCGTGGGAGTAACACGATGGCAGTGACATCGTGTAACGTTAAAACTATATGACAATAAGTCGTCGAACGTTAACTCTATATGGCAGTGAGTCATAGAGAGTAAACACTATATGGCAGTGATTCTTGGAGAGTAAACACTATATGACAGTGAGTCGTGGAACGTTAACACTACATGACAGTGAGTCGTGGAGAGTAAAAACTATATGGCAGTGAGTCTTGGAACGTTAACACTATATGGCAGTGAGTCGTGGAGAGTAAAAACTATATGGCAGTGAGTCTTGGAACGTTAACACTATATGACAGTGAGTCGTGGAACGTTAACACTATATGGCAGTGCGTCATGGAACGTTAACACTATATGGCAGTGAGTCATGGAACGTTAACACTAAATGGCAGTGAGTTATGGAACGTTATCACTATATGGCAGTGAGTAATGGTACGTTAACACTATATGACAGTGAGCTGTGGGACGTTAACACTATAAGGCGTGAGTCACGGAACGTTAACACTATATGGTAGTGAGCTGTGGAATGTTGACACTATATGACAGTGAGTCATGGAACGTTAACACTATATGACAGTGAGTCATGGAAAGTGATCTATGTAGCAGTGATTGGTGGAATGTAAACAATATATGGCAGTGAGTCGTTCAGAGCTCACACTATATGGCAGTAAGCCGTGAAGAGGTAACGTTTTATGGCAGTGAGTCGTGAAGAGTTAACGCTGATTGACAGAGAGTTGTGAAGATTTAACGCTGGTTGACAGAGCGTCGTGAAGTGTTAACGCTGTATGGCAGTGAGCTGTGGAGAGTTAACGCTGTGTGGCAGTGAGTCGTGAATAGTTAATGCTGTATGACAATGACCTGTGAAGAGTTAATGCTGTGTGGGAGCGAGTCGTGCAGAGTTAACGCTGTATGCAGTGTGCCATAGGACGCGAGCGAACCGATTAGGATGTGCCTGGAAGCAACAGCGATGTGGTTTATGAGACATATGTTGCGAAAACCTTGAACTGCCAGAGTAACTAACGGGGAGTCATGATAAAGGTTAATGATTTACAGTCATTTATAAGAATAAAAAAGAGACAAAGAGTGTTCTTTGGTCACGTCATGCTAAGAGAAATATCGGAAGACATCGTGACGACTGGACTTACAAGCGGTGGAAAAGGCAGGAGCAGACCGAGAGACAAGTAGCTGGATGGACTGCGACCGTGACATGAGAGAATATCATCAATATATATATACATCAATATATATCCACAGCACGAGAGACTAAGATCTGTGAGGATGCTTGGACGTCTGTGCCAGTTCGCAGTGCACATAATAGTGATAATAATCAATACTATTATCATTTATATGTGGTTGTACGACATGGCACAACATGATGATGTAAGATAATTTCATGTAAATACACGGGGGAAGGTGGAAGTTCACCTGATTGCAATTTCACAAAGAATTATTTCATAACACGTGACCTGTCCATTGAGCATAAATGATGATCGCACAAATGTAGAAATGCAGCGATTTCAAGTTATAAACAAAAGACACATCTAATCGATTCAATTAGTACATTCGATTGAAGAATAACACAATATACGGCTCGTCTTTGTGTAATGCTGAACACGACGATGATTACAATATAAGACAGATACAGTAAGACGAAGGAAAAGTACTCTTAGTGTAAGAAAACCAAAATTATTATCATTTTAAGCCCACTTCAACGTTATTTATTTTACAACTTGGATAAATAATTTCTGTGTGTTTTTGTTCCTGTATAATGCTATGTTTATATCCATTTATTGTGTATTTGTCTATGTGCAATTTTGTTTGTATTTATTTATGTATTTATTTTTCTGGATTTATTTCGCATAGTTTGTTCTAATTATTATGTCTATTGTTTTGAACGAATGAGACATTCCTTTCAAGAAAATTCAGATGGAAAATCGTAAATTTATTAGAAAAATTATTTCGAGGCAACCAAAACTAGGCAATATAAACTTGAAAACTGAGATAAC
>JACEFZ010028463.1:460000-560000 GCA_014155875.1 Cepaea nemoralis
TTACAGGGTATGTGAGCCGGTCGCTCAGAAAGCAATGGCAAACTACTGAGCGTAATCTTGCCAAGAAATCAACAATCAGCTGAAAAATGCTGATGTTGACAGCGATGTCCTGTAAAGCAGGGGTATCAAACTCAATCGCTCAACGGGCCAAAACTCAAATCATACGTAAGGTTGCGGGCCGGACAGGATAAATATTCAATAAGCCGAAAATTTAACCTTTTTTTTAAACCATTAATATAAATTAAATGAGAAAAATGTTTTAATAATAAAACATCATTGGTATACACATTTTCACTCTTATGTCAATTTGTCAGAGCACGATGTTTGGCATCTTTTCTTGGCTACAAGTTCGTTTATGTTGGGAGTAATGTTTTGTGTCATTGATATTCTCATGGTGAACTGCAAGTGTTCATCAGTGAGAAGACTCCTGTGTGATGTTTTGTTAATCTTCATCACAGAAAACAGCTGCTGAGTTTGTCCCAAGACAGGTTCATGTTGGTTAAACTTTGACATACATTGTAAAATATGTCTTTTCCTGTCGTTGTCCCACGCATGGATTTCGTGTCCAATATTTCTTCTGTAACATTCAAACTAGAGTCCACTCCACGGATGAAGATGGCGAGCTGTGCAGTGTCAGTCGTGTCATTACTTTCATCGACAGCAAGGGAGAATACAACAAAGTCTTTGCCTTTTTCGATCAGTAGTGTTTTCACATCAGTGGCCATCTCACAAACCCGATCAACAACCGTATTTCTGCTAAGGATTTCCTTTGCAAACATCTGCTTTTTGTCTGAACACAAGACGTCACACACTTTCATCATGCAGCGCTTCAGAAACTCTCCTTCTGTAATTGGTCGGCCTGATTTTGCGATCTCCTCTGACACATTAAAACTTGCTTTGACTGCAGCATCAGTTTGTGATTTTGCTTTGATGAAAAAAAAGGTTGAGGTGCTACATAGAACCTGTACTTTTATATGGATGTGAAACTTGGACAATGAGCAGTCAAGCTGAAAAACATCTGATGGCTGCAGAAATTTGGTTTATGAGGAAAATGCAAAGAATACCATGGACAGACAGAAAAACCAATGAACAAGTCCTTCAAGAAACAATTGAAGATCATAAACTGATTAGAGACATTAGACGCAGACAGTCAAAATGTTTTGGGCATGTTATGAGAAGAAATGAATTGGAGAACTTGGTGACAACTGGCAAGATCGAAGGGAACAGACCAAGGGGAAGACCTAGAAGTAAATACCTGAATGGCTTTGCCACGTGGCATGGTCGAGACAGAAACACGAAGCTGATCCACGACTCTGTTGATCGAGTGAGATGGCAGAACATGACCGCCCACGCTTACTGGCATGACACATGATGGATGGATGGAAATACATCTGCTGTGATGTTAGATGCCTCTTCAATTCTTCTACATTCTGTAGCTTCTGTTCTGCATTCAGGCTGTTTAACATCTCCACATAAGTCACATTTCCACTGACATAAGGTGTTTTACGCCCGTTCCGTGGCGAAGAGGTTACGGTCGCAGTACATACAGCGATTGAAACACAGGTGCAGGCGATTTTGTTTACGAATTGGTATGGGTGCCTGTCGTTCAGAAAGTAATGGCAAACTACGTAAACTTGCCAAGAGATCATAAGAGCAAATAATGCTGATGTTGACTGCGACATCCTGTAAAAGATGTGCAACTAACTTTTTTTTTAACTATTAGAGTTGTGTGTATGGACTACACTTGAGTTCAAAGCGAGCGAGTGCAAAAAAAAAAAAAACAATTCGAATTTGCAGACTGAGATAGGGGCCAGGAAAGTTCCTGGGTTGTAAAGGTTGCCGGCGTAATGTTGATCATATCATGTATTGAGTGTCAATCAATATATATATATATATAGTTAACAGTTAACACCATATACTTATGAAGTCTCGTGGCCTGATATAGGTTAATTTGCTGTGATTGTTTTTGTAATTAGCTATGATGTTTGTGTATGTAAGTTTCTCGTTATATAAATTAACACAAAAAGGAGTATTGACCGACACTAATGATAACAAACGATAACGCACTCTGCAACAGGATACTAGAGGGCTGCAGACACTGTCTAATTGAGATTGCTAATTAGTCAGAAGTAATACTGACTGAGATAAAGAACAGAATAGAAGAAGCAAAAACTGTATTCTATCAAATTAAGAACGTTGTGTATAATAAGTCATTGCCCTTGAAGTTAAGAGAGTTATTTTATGTTACATAGAATCAATTTTAACATATACGCTGCGAATTCTGGACAATTAGTAAACAGGCGAAAAAAAATCCCATGAAGCCTGGGAGATGTAGTTTTATAGAAGAATGCTAAACATTAATTGTACAGCCAAGAATGAGCAATCTGGACTATATTTAGGGAAGATAAGTCACAAAGACAACTGATCACAAACAGCAGAAACAGGCTGTCATCGTATTTTGGCCACATTATGATAAGACACAACCTTGAACATGTCGTGACAACCGGAAACATTTGCAGAAAGAGAGATAGAGTAAGACAGCGGGAAAAGATTCTTAACAGTCTTGTGTCATGGTACGGAACGGAGTCAACACACGAACTGATCCTTGCCGTCGGAGATCGCCATTTGTGGAGAGACATGCTCGCCCAGGCCAGCTGGCAAGGCACTGAATGATGATAGTGAATATCTTACATTGTTAGCGAATTTCCTAGTATGTAAGACTTAATAGGTACGCGTAACATTCAAGGGCTGCTTAGGAAAAATAACAGCATTATACATTACCTTTTGGGATCCCTTTAGCGCAGTGGGTAGCATTACCCTTTGGGATCCATATAGCGCAGTGGGTAGTATTACCTTTTGTGAGCCCCATAGCGCAGTTGGTAGCATTACACTTTGGCAGCTCCATAGCGCAGTGTGTAGCATTACCCTCTTGTAGCCACATAGCGCAGTGTGTAGCATTACCCTTTGGAAGCCACATAGCGCAGTGGGTAGCATTACCCTTTGAGAGGCACATAGCGCAGTGGGTAGCATTACCCTCTGGTAGCCACATAGCGCAGTGTGTAGCATTACCCTTTGAGAGGCACATAGCGCAGTGGGTAGCATTACCCTCTGGTAGCCACATAGCGCAGTGGGTAGCATTACCCTCTGGTAGCCACATAGCGCAGTGGGTAGCATTACCCTTTGAGAGGCACATAGCGCAGTGTGTAGCATTACGCTCTGGTAGCCACATAGCGCAGTGGGTAGCATTACCCTCTGGTAGCCACATAGCGCAGTGTGTAGCATTACCCTTTGAGAGGCACATAGCGCAGTGTGTAGCATTACCCTTTGAGAGGCACATAGCGCAGTGTGTAGCATTACCCTTTGAGCCACATAGCGCAGTGGGTAGCATTACCCTCTGGTAGCCACATAGCGCAGTGTGTAGCATTACCCATTGAGAGGGACATAGCGCAGTGTGTAGCATTACCCTTTGAGAGGCACATAGCGCAGTGTGTAGCATTACCCTCTGGTAGCCACATAGCGCAGTGGGTAGCATTACCCTCTGGTAGCCACATAGCGCAGTGGGTAGCATTACCCTTTGAGAGGCACATAGCGCAGTGTGTAGCATTACCCTTTGAGAGGCACATAGCGCAGTGGGTAGCATTACCCTTTGAGAGGCACATACCGCAGTGTATAGCATTACCCTTTGAGAGGCACATAGCGCAGTGTGTAGCATTACCCTTTGGAAGCCACATAGCGCAGTGTGTAGCATTACCCTTTGAGAGGCACATAGCGCAGTGTGTAGCATTACCCTCTGGTAGCCACATAGCGCAGTGTGTAGCATTACCCTTTGAGAGGCACATAGCGCAGTGTGTAGCATTACCCTCTGGTAGCCACAATAGCGCAGTGGGTAGCATTACCCTCTGGTAGCCACATAGCGCAGTGGGTAGCATTACCCTTTGAGAGGCACATAGCGCAGTGTGTAGCATTACCCTTTGAGAGGCACATAGCGCAGTGGGTAGCATTACCCTTTGAGAGGCACATAGCGCAGTGTGTAGCATTACCCTTTGAGAGGCACATAGCGCAGTGTGTAGCATTACCCTTTGAGAGGCACATAGCGCAGTGTGTAGCATTACCCTTTGGAAGCCACATAGCGCAGTGTGTAGCATTACCCTTTGAGAGGCACATAGCGCAGTGTGTAGCATTACCCTCTGGTAGCCACATAGCGCAGTGTGTAGCATTACCCTTTGAGAGGCACATAGCGCAGTATGTAGCATTACCCTTTGAGAGGCACATAGCGCAGTGGGTAGCATCACCCTCTGGGAGCCACATAGCGCAGTGGGTAGCATTAAATCAAATCAAATCAAATCAAAAAAACTTTATGTTAAAAGGGTCACAAATTGGGCACGCAGGCCCGTCTTACATTCGGTCCTTCCAATCACTCATCTTTCGTTCATCAAGAGCATTATACATTCACATAGGAAGAAAAATAAACATTGTGAAATGAATGTTTTAAACATAAACAAGGCAAATTACCATGTTATGAGGCCCATCTCCCACCTACACACACCCCCATCTACCCACACACACACACACCCAGGGACACATACATACCCCACCAACCGACCGATCCCTCCCGCACATCCCCCACCCACACACACTGCCCTCACCTGTTCCCCAACCCAAACACACTCGCCACCAACAAACATCCTCCACCATCCCACACATCCCGCGCCCACCCACATACATATCCTAACCCAGATATCCTCTCCCCACCCACACCTCCACCGACCACATATTCCACACCCACTCACACACCCCCCCCCCACCAACCCACACATCGCACATCCACTCACACATCCCCCAAACCACACACACACACAACCCCACCAACTGACATCTCCCTACCCACACACATACATATCTCCCTAACCACCTATACATCCCCAATCCACACACACACACCCCAACTCCCACACATATATCCTCCAACCACCCACACATGCCCTAACCCAATCTCCCACCACACACATCCCCCACCCGCACATCACATACATCCCCTACCACGCAATATTCCCAACCCACGCACCACACACACATATCCCTCATCCACACACCACGACACATCCCCACCTACACACCACACACATATCCCTCACCCACATAATATCTCCACCCACAACCACACAGATACCCTCACCCATCTACTCATTGATTTCCAAAGAAGAAGTCAAAGTTTGAGTCAATTTTCTGCCCGGTGTAGTTGTGTTGCGTCAAGTTGAGTTGAGTTGAGTTGTGTTTAGTTGAGTTGTGTTGAGTTATGTTGAGTTGAGTTGATTTATGCTGAGTTAGGTTGAGTTGGGTTGAGTTGAGTTGAGTTGTGCTGTGTTGGGTTGTGTTTGTTTGAGTTGAGTTGAGTTGTGTTGAGTTGTGTTGAATTGAGTTGAGCTGAGTGTTGATTTGAGTTGTGTTGAGGTGGGATAGGTTGTGTTGAGTTGAATTGGGTTGAGTAGCGTTAGGTTAAGTTAAGATGAGTTGAGTTGGCTTGAGTTGGGTTGTGTTGTGTTGAGTTGCGTTGAGTCAAGAACCGACAACATTGCACTTGGGGCATTCCCATAAGCACTCAGTCCTCATTTTCAACAGCCAGTGAAGAGTTCGAATACTAATGGTGCCCGTTGCAATCTGATTATATGCCCGTCACATTGTTTTGTTTGGCCGCTCGCTCGCTTTAAACTCAAGCGTAGTCCATACAATCTACTTCTAGTAGCACTGGACTGAATTCTGCGTGTGGATTAGCTTTCTCTATTACCAGTGTCCCTTGACCTCTAGCGAACCCACTGCGACTTTAGAGATAATTGTCATTTACGTCCCCATGTCATAAACGAGAAGTCAACACTTTAGTCCAGCTGACTGGTGTAGGCGTTGAACCCCCTACATCGGCATCAGCACACCGGGTGTTTAAGAACGAGCGTTCTTATCCATTCTCTCGTGCCGACCTCCAGCACACATTTGACATCATCAGAAGCCGAGACACATCGATTCTTTTGCCGCTGATGTAATCGTCTAGTAGACGAGATACCAGGAGCCATGAATACACAAGTAGAACTGCATCCTAACGTCTGCTTACACACCCACATAGAAGCTGGGAACCCGGTGACATTGGCATTGGTGGTCATTGCTCCTGATTAGGACACACCCCACATGCAGGACAGTTCATTTCAGGTCCCAGTGTCCGATCCAGTCTTCCTTTTTGCAGGATTGACCGGTCAAAGCTCAAATGATGCCCTCGTTTCTGGGTTGATATATCCTATATCTTCTCCAACTCAAATCTACGTTAATGTGTGATGGTCCGGTGATTGTTGATACTAGGTCTCGTGTCATTTCACTTCACACAATGTACAATATCACGTCCATGAACTTATTTAGTGCACAAGGATAATTTATCGACTATTATGACCTCACATTTGCACAAATGGACGGTATATCGGCTTGCTAGCGCCTTAGTTATTTGTTTAGTTTCGCGGTATCTTCCGCAATTGTAATGCTCTGTGAATGGAAATTTACATTATAATACTTGTTTATTTAATTGTATATCATGTTTGGTCCGAACCTATATTTTATGTTGTTTAACGCTGAATCAGTTAATACATTGCCGACTAGGTAATGAATCGTGTTTATTATTCCTTGCATTCCTCTTACTCAATGCTGACCCATAGGTTAACAAGTCAGATATAAGGAAGGTCTTGGCCAGATGTGGATATACAGAATAATAGGTCGCTGTCATGAAATATAAAAGAAACAATCAAATTCTAGATAAACTGGGAATGAAAAGACTGTTGAAGAAATAAATAAAAAGAAACGAGTGAAATATTTCGGCCATGTTAAAAGACATAACATTCTTATAAAAACCATACTGGAGGGTGAGGTTGAAGGCAGGCCAGCGAGCAAGAGGTAGACAGTGATATAAGGTGTGAAGATAACATCAAGAGACCGACGACCAGCAGACTGACATAATGTTCAATCAAGGCGGGAGACAGACAGTATTGGAGATCCATTGCAGCCAGCCTTTAATGTGTAGACGGCACCTGCTTGATAGATTAACCAGTATTTTACAAGTTGGACTATACAGATCAAACTACTGAATGCAAACTTGCCAAGAGATCACAACTAAAAAAAATGCTGGTGTTGACTGCAACATCCTGTAAAATATGCAGCTAACTTAACTATACTGATATCTGCGATCTACAGATGTAATCAATCAGACATGATGCAGTCTTATGATACCCTCAATAGACACGGTCGCTGTTTGTAAACTGCATCAGAGATCATGAGGTTCAATCTTATGCCTCTCACATTGTATTGCACATAGACAGCTTCAACACATGTCACTGCAACAAGATTGTTTTCTTTTATTTTTTTGTTCGCTCATTTTTAACCCAAGTGTGGTGTATACAAGCACTAGTACTCCTAATGCATTGAACTGATTGATTTGTGTGGATTAGCTTTCCCCATTACCACTGTCCCTCGCCATCAGGCGAACCCACTCCGACTTCAGAGGTATTTTGTAATTTACGTCCCAAAGTCAAGGACGAGATGTCAACATGTTAGTCCAACTGACCGGTGTAGGGGTTGAACCTGCTACCTCGCCATCAGCACGTCGCTTTTTTAAGAACGGTCACTCTTATCCATACCGCAATGCTGACATTTACTGCAGACAGGTGAATCTCTAACCTTGTATTTACTCCCAAGTACACAACGTCTTCTCATGCTATTGCAGTAGTTCTCAACCTTTTTTGGCCCGTGCCCCCCTTCACCATATTTTTAGGACGTCATTCCCCCTCCCCCCTTTCGTATGTCCTCCCTAAAAATTTCCCCCTGCCCCTACATTTTTTTTTATAGCATATCCTTTACAGGACTTAGCTGTCAACACCAGCATCTTTCAGCTGTATGTTGATCTCTTGGCAAGATTACGCTCAGTAGTTTGCCATTGCTTTCTGAGCGGCCGGCTCAGTATCCCGCAAGTCACGAGCGGGGGTCGAACCGCCTCAGTTCTCGCTCCGCTACGAGACTCTGCGTGATAAACAGGATTACAGAGAGAAAGTGTTGTAATCCCACAGCCAGAGAGACCGGCGCCCCTACATAGTATACGTAATAATTGAAGCTAAATTTAATAGCACATTCTAAAACAAGTCTAGACGTCCACATAAAACGGGATTTGTGAGTCTATTTACTTTATAAAATGAATTTTAGAAGGGTGAGACGTACAGAACCGTAAAGTATGAAGGGAAAAACAAGATCAAGTAATCGGTTCTTGTATTAACCCAATCTTGAAATAATCTTCATTCCCCCCCCCCCCCCCCCCCCCTGGAAACCCCAAAATTCCCCCCTGAGGGGGGGGGGGGAAATTCCCCACCGGTAGAGAACCACTGTGCTATTGTTTCTAACCCGCCTTCATGTGTTCTTGTCGGTCCTTGGTTTTCCTTCATCCCAGTCCATGATTCTTCCTGAGCTGTCCGTGAGCTGGTGAATTGTCATGTTTTGTCATGACTGTTCACTCCTCAGAGCCGTTATCACATATTTGTCCTGTCCTAATCATGGTCATTATCATCATCCTGTGTCTCCTTTACTCAGACACTGTCATCATCATCTTTTCATAACATGGGCCAGAATAAATAAATTCAAGAGCCCAGACGTGCTAAAGATATCTCATTGTCATGGACCCAACTTTATGTCTTTGCTTCTTCTCGCTTCTACTAGTTGTCATTCTTTCAGCAAGTTCGATCCATGGCTAGGCATTCGCTTATGGCGATGCATTTGTACTCTGTATCATGCTATTGTCCATGTTTGCCATCCAATCGTCCTTCCCAACTTAAACACCGATACCACGAGTCTAACTGACGGACACAACAGGAGTCCACGCTGGTTTCATTATTTATTATATGGTTTCACCTATACAATCGAATATTCATCCACAGTACACTACAAAATTACTGTATTTTTTTTTTAAAATTCGCATATCCTTTTACAGGACATCGCTGTCAACAGCAGCATCTTTCAGCTGTCTGTTGGTTTCTTGGCAAGATTACGCTCAGTAGTTTGCCATTGCTTTCTCAGCGGCCGGCTCAGTTATCTCGCAAGTCACCAGCGGGGGACGAACCGCTCCCAGTTCTCGCCCGCTACGAGATTCTGCGGAATAAACGGGATTACGAGAAAGTGGTGTAACTCCTCGGCCAGAGAGACCGGCAATTACTGTATATTCAAGTAAAATAAGCACACATACTAATACTTGCGACTAACACCTATTATACAGAGGCACTCGGAAGATGCCATTTTCACGCCCTCCCCCCGACGCGTCCTGCCTGGACCGCTTCGTAACTCGTACCCCCGGTTCAAACCCGAGAGTTATCTGTCTTAACCATAACAACACGTGTTCCACGCATTCTCCAAACACCCGTGCAACGTGTAACTTCCACTCATACCAAACCCACACCTTGACACACATTGACATGTTATTCTCAAAAGTACAACATTTGGTCATAATGTCTATCTAATGCAGGCATTTTCCTATTTTGACTATAGAGCATCTTCATCATTTGTATCATTTTTATCATGTCTCCTGCTGAATGACCCTGTCGTTGATGCATCTTCACAGATCTGGTATTTGATCTTCTGGATCAATTCCATGGATGTTTTCCCCTGATGCCACCGTCTTAGTCTATCCAACAACAATTCTCTTGGTCTGCCACTCTACTCAAGTCTACTGCTAATCTTTCCATCCGTGTCGTTATTTTTCAATGCTTCCCATCTGACTTTATGATTAAAGTTTGTTTCTGTTTTATAATTGCATTTATTGTTTTATCTTCAGATCGTCCGTTAAGTCTCTTTTTTATATTTGTAAATGTTTTATCTTCAGATTGTCTGTTTAGTCTCTGTCTTATAGTTGTACATGGTGTATTTTTAATGACTGTGGGGTTTTTGAAAATATTGCCGGTCCAAGTTTTGCATTTACCCTTTATGTTGCATCTACTCCACAGAGGGTGAATACAAAACTTGGAACGACAATATTTTCAGAAACTCTATAGTCATTAAAAATACACCATATATATATATATATATATATATATATATATATATATATATATATATATATATATATATATATATATATATTAGGTTTTATCTTCTTCAGTATGTTTATCCACTCGTTGCTATGTATTCTGGCAGTCCACGTGATTCGCAACATTCGCCTCAGAAACAATATCTCGAGTGACTTCATCATCATCATCAAGTGCCGTGCCGATAAGCGTGGGCGGTCAAGTTTCACCATCTCACACGATAACCAGCGTCGTGAATCAGCTCAGTGTTCTTGTCTCGACCATACCACGAGTGACTTAACCCCATCTTAATTTGTTCATTCACATTAAAGACCAGGTTCTACAATACATTTCAATACTGGCTGTCTGACCGGCACACATAATATAAGCAAAAGCAAGCGACCCTTTTCCCAAGTCCCGCAGCATATTGGGTTAGTTTGTTGTATATCTTTTACAGAACGTCCCTGTCAACCCCAAAATTTTTGGGCTGTTTGTGATTTCTTGGCAAGTTTACGTTCAGTAGTTTGCCATGGCTTTTTGAACGACCGACACCCATACTATTTTACAAAAACCAAAACCAAGCGCATTGAGTATATGACGCTAATTCGAACTTTCTAAAAACTAATCGGCACTCGCTGGATGATGTAGCCAATATCGCAAATTCTGCATAAATGACATTGTTTTTTGGCTACAAATGTCACTGTGATTTGAAGTGTTTAAATTAATTTGATGTTTTAAACAGAATGCGTCATACAATCCTTCACGGGCCTAAGGCACTGCTAAAAACATGAGACTGGTTCAAGGTTTTCTTTGTAACTTAACTGTCGTAATTAACTACGATAGCGGATGAGAATCAATTCCTAGCCGCAGGGAGTAATGCATACTTGGAATTTCTGCACAACTTTTCTTGACAAGACTGGGAGGGGTGGAGAGATGAGTAAGTGGGGCAATTATAGACAAGCCGTTAAGGAGTTAATCATAGGTTTGGGTAGGTATAATATGTAGGTGTCAATCATGTAAGTCGACAGGCCTTGTTAAACAATAGGGCCGGTGGGGGCGTTGGGTATAATTAATTACAGCACGGGTGAGGATAGTGATCTCCCACATACCGACATTTCTTCACCTGTTCTTGGTTGTGTTGACTTGTCTTTATTTGTCTTGTCTTTTATGTGTCTTATCTTTACTTGTTTAGACTTTGAACTGATTCAGTGCCAAACAAAAAATAAGTTTGGACCAAACATGGTAACAAACCAAATAACACACTGACCCTAATATGACGACATATCATCCCGCTGCCCACATGGGAGATCACATTTGGCGATGTATAATCCTGTGGCACTGAATCAGTTAAATTTTTAGTACAGAGGTTCTCAACCTTTTTTGACCCATGCACCCCTTCTCCATTTGTTCAGAATGTCATCCCCCTTCCCCGCTTTTTCGTATTTACTCCCTATAAATGTCTCCGCCCCTACACAGTATACATAAACATGGAAGCTAAATTTAACAACATGCTAGAACAAGTATAGACGTGTACATAAAACGTGATTTGCGTGTCTACTTACGTTATGACACGGATTTCAAAGGGGCGATAAGTACAGAACAGTAACGTATGGAGGGAAGAACAATATCATGTACCTGGATAGTGTATTAGCGCGATATTGAAATAATCTTAATCCCCCCCCCCCGGAAACCCTAAAACCTCCCTCCCCCTTGGTGTGTGTGTGTGTGTGGGGGGGGGGTATTCCCCACCGGTTAGGAACCACTGGTTTAGTCGATACTTAATCTCTTCTTCTGTCCTTTATTCCCCCATTGGGACAAAGACCCTCAAACAAACCACACTACGCAATCCTCACTTCTGCAGTTCGCTCCATGCCCTCCCAATATTATAAATCTCAGTCTTTAATTCTCTTCTCTGTGTGTTTTTAGTCTGTACTAATTTAGCCTGCAATTGTTTAGTCTTTTCTTGTTTAATCTTTACTTGTTTAGTCTTTTCTTGTTTAGTCTTTACTTCATTAGTCGTTAATTGTCTTCTCTTTTATTGTTTAGTATTAACATGTCAATTGAAACGAGAAAAAGAGTGTTGAGATGCTACATAGAACCTGTACTTTTATATAGATGTGAAGCGTGGACAATGAGCAGTCAGGCTGAAAAACATCTGATGGCTGTAGAGATGTGGTTTCTGAGGAAAATGCAAAGAATACCATGGACAGCCAGAAAGACCAATGAACAAGTCCTTCAAGAAACAAATGAAGATCGTAAATTGATTACAGAAAATAGACGTAGACAGTCAAAATTCTTTGGGCATGTTATGAGAAGAAATGGATTGGAGAATTTGGTGACAACTGGTAAGATCGAGGGGAACAGACCAAGGGGAAGACCTAGAAGCAAGTACCTGGATGGCTGGGCCTTGTGGCATGGTCGAGACAGAAACACGAAGCTGATCCATGACTCTGGTGATCGAGTGAGATGGCAGAACATGACCGCCCACGCTTACCGGCATGGCACATGATGGATGGATGGATTAACATGTTTAGTCTTTACTTGTCTTTAATGTTAATAACGAAGACACACACAATTTATTGCCCGACATATTTTGCTATATCTCTTCAGAACCATGCTACAGAAACATAAACTCAACATATACTGAAGTAGTGGAATGAGTTCCTTCAACTGAAATACACACAAGTACATTATCATTGATTTTACCGTCACAATGGTAGTTTTCAAGAGACCATGTCTGTTTTTTATTTTATTTATTTATTTATTTATTATTTTTTTTTTTTTGCTCTTTACATAATTGAGGTGTACCCTCGTCTATAACATGATACCTTCACAAAGCTCAGTGGTTTTTCTGAGTATATTATCTGAGTCAAATTAACGTTTATGTACATAGCTTTTGCTATCAATCACAGACTTGACCACCAAAAACAAAAAAAAAAACGAAAAGAATAGTAATTAAACATCAGAAATAACATAATTTCGACAAATGTAGCAAGAAGATACAAGGTCAAATAGATAAAGACAAGCGGGATGAGCAAAGAGAATCGATTGTAGTCTACTTTTAAAATACACATGGTTCGGTCATGTAACACTATCATGTCGGATAGCTGCCCGGGACGCGCTCTAGCATTTATACGCAATGAAAACAAAGCAAAGTGAGTGATGGAATAACACAGGCTATGAATACCACCATGTAGGAAGCAACCATCACATCGCATTTCAGCTATCTCTTCTTAGCCTGACGCTGAAAGTAACAAATATATAGAACTGTAAACAAAATAAGACAGAGAGTAACTACCTGGTTTGCCTAATAGGAAGCAGATCAAATGTAAATTTAAAGGCACTAATTGACGCTCATGAAATCAATTAAAATGAGTAGATATACGAGAGCACGGTGTAGTGTATACTCTGATTTCTATATCTTTCCCGTGTCTCCTTTGAGCAACAATCAATATCTTTGAAATTATTTCCCGTGTTTTGCCAAAACCAAAGATTATGGTTGTCGCCAAAGACAAAGAAATATCACAATGCAACATCCAGGTAAAAGGGAACATTCTTAAACAGGTGAATCTGTACAACAATCTAGAAACAGTGCTTACATCTGATGGAAGATGCCTTGTAGAGATTTTGAACAAGAATCGGCAGGGCAAAGTTATCCCTCTGAAAAAATGAAAATAAAATCACCAATAAAAATAGGAAATAAAACCAGTTAATTGGTTTTATTTCCTATTGTAATATTCTACTGTAGCTGTGTATTTATTTCGTATTGTTATATTCTGTAAAACAAAAAAAAAAATTAAATTTCCTGTTGTTATATCCTGCTGCAGCTGTTTTGTTTTATTTCCTGTTATTATATCCTGCTGCAGCTGTTTTGTTTTATTTCCTGTTGTTATATCCTGCTGCAGCTGGTTTTAAAAAAAATTGTTTATCGTTTTATCCTACTGCAGCTGTTTTTAAATTTCCTATTGTTATATACTACTGCAGCTTTTTTAAAAAAAATTTCCTATTGTTATATCCTGCTGCAGCCGGTACTTCTCTTATCACTAATAAAAATCAGTCTAATGAAGTGAGTAAAAGCGTGTTAAAGTATTATATTAAAACATATGCTGTTACAAGCATGTGAAACACGGACAATAAATAGGCAGCTAAGAAATATACTACTGGAAGTGGAATTGTAGTTTTGTGGGGGAATTGCAAAGATTGCCATACGCGGAAATAAGGGAAAAAACAAACAAACAAATGAGACAGCCTTTCAAGAAACAAATGAACACCGTAAACGTTTTAGAGAAAATAGACGTAGACAGTTTAGACCTTTTGGGCACTTTAGGAGAAGTTAACTTGAGAACTTAGTGGCAACTGGCAAAGTTGAATTCAATTGAATTGAACTGAACTTTATTTTAAAAGGGTTACAAATTGGGCACGTAGGCCCGTCTTACATTCGGCTCTTCCAATCACTCATCTTTCGTTCATCAATAGTGCATGATACATTCACGTAGGAAAATAAAACATTGTCAAATGAATGTTGTAAGCATAAACAATGCATATTATCATGTTATGTGGCACATCCCACCTCCAACACAGACATCCCGCACCAACCAACACACACATTCCTCACCCACCCACACATAACCCACCCATACTCACACCCCACGCACCATACATCCCCAACCCACCACACATCCCTCCACCCACTCACACATCCCCTCACCAACCCAGATATCTCGCACCCACCCACACAAATATCCCCACCCACACACAACTCCTCACTCACACATACCCCAACCCACGCAAACTCACACACACACACACACATGCTCAACCCACCCAATCACATAACCCCAACCACACACACATACCCCTCACACATACATATCCGGCACCAACACACACACATCCCCCACCCACACACATCTCCCACGCATACACACATCCTCCACTCCCCCTTCAGACGCCCCAACACACCCACCAACCCACAAACACATTCCCCACCTACCAACACCCACACATCTCTCACCCACCAACACCCACACATAACACAATCCACAAAATCACACCAACCCAAACACACATCCCCTCCCACAAATCCCTCACCCACCCACATATTCCCCACCCACACACTCCCAATCCATACACACATCCATCCACCCACCCATACGCGTCCCCACCCACCCACTCACACATCCCCACCACACACATCCTCCACCCGCACACATCTCCTCACCCACCCAGACAAAATATATCCACACACACCCAACACATCCTCCACTCATACACACTTCTCCCATACTCCCACGCACATCTCCTACCCACACACACACACATCTCCCACCCACACACACATCTATCACCCCATACACACCACCCCCCCCCCATCCATGTATGTATTAGCCACACCCATCCCCCAACCTATACACACATCCCCCACACATCCCTTACACACATCCCCACACACCCATCCACATACCCCATCCCACACATCCACTCATACAAACATCCATCACCCACACACAGACACCCACAGACTCACACACATCCCCACCCAGGCACATCCCTCATTCACACACATATTGCCCACCCATCCACACAACTCCCCACTCACCCACGCCTCTCCCACCCACCCACCCACCCACCTACAACCCACACACAAATCCGCCATCCACACACATCTCCCAACCCAGACACATCCCCCACCCACAAACCCATCCCCCAATCCAAACACAATCCTCACACACAAAACAGTAAAAAAAATGGAGAGCAAATTATGCACATACATTGCGTAGCGTAAAAAATAGTGATGCGATTCAATAAGTTGATTCCTAAAATTGACATTAACATGATGGATTAAGCAGTGCCCAAATTTTTGTCAGTACATGGTACAAAATCAAGTGGCAGGTAAAAATGATAACATGAATGATGAGTATACAGAAAAAAAAAAACATGGAATAGCACGTCTCATGACATACATGAGCTCAACTCTCTACATCTCTCTTTCTTTTCTTTTTTTTTCTTTCACACACACACTAACTCTCTCGTTGTCTTATCTCCTCACCCACACACACATTCTCCACCCACCAACACTCACCCACCCACATATTCTACACCACCCACCCACACACCTCCAACCACCCAGCCCAATACACACTTCCCACCGACGTATACACCCCACACACATCCAACACCCACATATACACCCCACACACATCCGCCACCCACATATACGTCCCACACACATCCCCAACTCACACAAATCTTCCCCACCCACACACATCCCCCACCAATACTCACCCCCACACACATCCATCCACTCATGTACTCATCCCTCAACCACTCACACCAACACACCACCACCCATCCATGAACACAAACATCTCCCATCTACCTACCCCACACACCCCCAACCTACCCACCGGTACATCCCACACTCAATAACACCTCCCTCACCCACCCCTCACCCACACACATCTCCCCTCCCACACAACACCCCACCCACACATCTCTCACCCACATACACACATCTCCCCACCCATCTCCCACCCACCTCCACTTACAAACACCCCACCACTCACACATACATCCTCCACCCACCCATATTAAAAGAGCTCGTGAAAGGCAAAGAGATAAATAGCTAGATGGTTTGGCAATATGTGAATGTTGACATGCACGATAGATAATTGATGTACGAAAGATGAGTTGTTGGAAGGACTGTATGTAAGACGGACCTGCCTGCCATTTGTGTGACCCTTCAAAAATAAATTTCTTTCGTTCATTCTTTAGTTCTTTAGTTCGAACACTGACCTGATGAAAGCCGTGTGAATGTGTGAGTTTGCGATCTTGACCGCCCAAGCATTTCGGCATGGCACATGGTAATGATATGCCAATGGCCTCAACTTTTCCATATCGATTGCTATTTCTGTACTAAAGAAACAAGTGCTATAGACCCGTACTATCCGGTCCTAATTGTCCTACTAAGCCGACATGAATTATCATGACCTGAATATTTCCGCACTAGAAGCACGATTAGAACGATAGAATGGATCTCTGGCGTTTTAACGCCTTCACGCTTCTCAAACACTCAGTTCTGGAGTTTATCGCGTAATTTTGAAGTGCCGCGAATATTTTCCTAATTTTATCTGGACTAGTTCAAGCAAACAAGGAATATACTTAGCGCTGTTCCATAGGTTCCGATACACAATTGTCACTAGTAAATACAAGATCTCTGCTTTAATTTACAGAAGGGAATCAAATTGGCTTATTTTCATTGACGGATCTTTGCTTTAATTTACAGACTTAACGGAATTGAATTGATTTATTTTCATTGACAACTTGTTAAACAAATTTTGATCCATCAGGCTACACGTGAAATGGCTACTGCAATGATATATAGAAGCTGGTCTTCTATATGGCAATGATCTTGAAATGTGAATAAACAAACTAGTAATGGCCTGCATGCTGCGGAGATGAGGTTTCTGAGACGATGTTGCGAATGCCTTGGACGGGCAGACTAATTAACAACAAAAGCCTGGATGAAGAGGCTAGTGAAAGTATACAATGATATGCAACTGTTAGAAAGAGAAAACATTATTCTTTGGTCATGTAATAAGAGGCAAACAGAGAGAAATGATGATGGATGTTCTAAGACTAGGGCAAGGGGTAATATCATCAATATAATTGATCCAGAACATGTCACGGATTGAGATCAGTGGAGAGACGTGGACGTTTGCGCCACTTTGCACGGCCAGTGATAATAATGAGGTTACATGGCTTTATGTTTACGTCGCATTTTCTTGTTGTTGTTATTGTTGTTGTTGTTACTGTTGTTGTTTGTGTTGTTGTCGTTGGTTGTTGTTGTTGTTGTTGTTGTTGTTGATTTTGTTTGTTTGTTTGTGTTGTTGTTGTTGTTGTTATTGATTTTGTTTGTTTGTTTGTTTGTTTGTGTTGTTGTTGTTGTTGTTGTTGTTGTTGTTGTACTTCTTCTCCTTCTTCGGCGATAAACGTGTACTATGAATCGATTCCCGGGAAGGTTAACCCGGTCAACAAATGCCCGCAGAAGTCAACTGTGTCGACCTAACGGTGCAAGAACGCAGCTCTACTGTAAACAGGCACAACGCAAACACGTCCGAAAAAAACAAACTCTCAGGATGAACGAAGACGAAGAAGAAGAAGAATCGATTCGGGAATGGATCATGCACAGAATGGTAGGCTTGAGCCCTTCGTCAGTTAAAACCAAACACAACCACTCAGGAAGTAGGAACCGGCTATGGTTCTGTGAAGTGTCAAGACAGTCACCTTTTGTAGGCCTGAATGCGCTGAAGGGATAATTGGTCTGTCTTTGTCTCAAATAGTGGACGACGACCACAGGCGTCGAACTCTCCTCCTACCACGCTCATGACATTATCAGCGCCATCTCTGAACGGTCCCGTTAAGGCGACCACTTCTTCATCAGTCAGACACAATTTATTCTGGAGGGATGCGTCCGTGGACCGCATCTGCCTCGCAATTTCTTAGCAGTCTTGTATGATGTGCTCTAGAGCTTGCTTGTATACTCCACAGGTGCAAGCGACGGTCTCTCAGACTGATTCCGTGACGATGTGCACTGAGTTATTATTGTTAGTAGCATGTGAGGAGACTCTCTGTATTACTTATCTATCACACAGATTTGTTCATTCCGTTGATAGACATAGTAAAGGGTTAATTTTTGTTACATTTACAAAGATGACTGATGAGCCTAGAAGACTGATTAGAGTTCAGTGATGTTACTACTTCATCATAAATCATAAAATTATGTTCTGAAATCAGTTCACACGATATGCTCATTGAAAAAGTCAAAGTTTATTCTACTTATTCCGTGAAAGGCTAAACCTAATATTTAAAAACTGAGGGGGACTGTTGCCAAGCTGGTGCTAACAACCAACTGAGCACTATATATATATATATAACTAAAGAGCTAGTCGAAGGGAAAGACATATGTTGGGATCTTCACTGAACCCAGGGATGGATTAATCATTAGGCACACAAGGCACGTGCCTAGGGCACCAGGCATTTGGGGGGGGGGGGGGGGGTACCACAAGTCCTCAAGAAAAATGTGTATATTGTCCCGGTAGCGTAATTGCATGGCATAAGCAAATCGCAAATGTAATATCGAATCGCACATTATTTAACCTTGGTCCCACAACCCGGGGGTAAAATACCCCCCACCCAGTTTATTTTGCTATTTTTTGTTATTTTTCTTCAAGTTTTCTGTGTGCTATTTTTTGACTTTTCTGGGATATGTTTGTGCTACGTAACGCACTAATGCGTAGCGACAAATTCACTTCCGTTTTGGTCTGCTAGTGAAAACAATTGTGAATAGTGCTAATTTGTCGACGTGTCATTGAATGACTGTACATTCACAGCTAATATGTCTGGGTGCTACAAGGGCATGCAGAAAAAAATTCTAGAAGAAAATGAGTTTGCTATATACATACCCTGTGCTGCCCATTCACTAAATCTGGTAGGCAGAAGTGCCGTTGACTCTTGTTTAGAGGCAGTAAACTTCTTCCATACAGTGCAGCTGATCTATACTTTTTTCTCAGCTTCAACCAAAAGATGGAAGATTCTGAAAGGATGCCTTGTGAATGAAAAGCTGGTAAAGTCCCTTTCCGATACTAGATGGGAAGCACATGCTGTTGCAACTGAAGCCATTCTAATGTCTCATCCTCAGATTATAGAAGCGTTAGAATGTTTACAAGAAGACCAGTCACAGAAGGGAGACACCAGAAGAGAAGCAGAAAACTTTGCAAAAAAGATGCAAGAATTAGAATTTGCTTTCATGCTTGTCTTTTGGGAAGAAGTGTTACAACATTTTCACAGGGTCAGTCAAGCTCTACAAAATGAGCACGTGAACTTGAAAACGTGTGCTGATTTGTATTCTTCACTAGCAGATCACTTGCATGAATCTAGGAATGAATTTGAAAGATTTGAAGAAGCTGCAAAAGAAATAACACCAGGTGATAGTAGTACAAACATATGTGTTTACATGTCACAACTGTTTTTCTTTGTTAGTTTTTCCCATAATATTGAACATACCAGCAGTCAGTGGAGGATCGGGGGCCCGGGGCAGTAGGGGGCACCATGTGGGTTTGTGCCTAGGGCACCAAGATGGCTTAATCCGGCCGTGACTGAACCATTACTATCTCCTGTCCCGGTCCCTACAACATTACAGCTGTCTATATAAGAATATCTAGATAAAAGTCGTGTTATTATTTTAGCCTGGGTTTCTGAGATAAGTAGCAATCATTATTTTTTTCAAATTCTTATTTCCTCTTTATTGTTCTTATTCTTTCACCTTGTCATTCTCCCCATTCTGTTCTTATGCCTTAATATAGCCACTGGAGGGTCTTCTCCTTTATTACATGTTGTGTTTTGTGTATGTATTTGTTTGCTTATGAAGGCTAGTCGCCGAAACATCATGTGTTGTTCGTAATTATGTTCTGTAAAGCTCCATTACTTTGTGTTCATTTATATTGTAGATACAAGCGAACGTTTCGGCCACACTCGTTATCAACGAATGAGCTAAGTACTCCATGTTTTATTTTGATTTGTCCGTTGTTAAAGACTTCGGTCGCAACGTTCCGTATCTGTGTGCCTTTCCTTCCGGCGAACTCACTATTTGCATTGTGTCTTCATTCATCACCATGGGTACTTGATGATATAACTTCAGGTAGGCTTGGATTTCTTTTCAAGTAACAATGAAATTGAATTAAAATGACAATCAGCAATAATGTCATTTAAAAAAAACACGCACAGCAAATGTTCTGTAACGGTCTATAGTAGGAAATAAGCCAAGAACATGAACCTGTGTCCGGAGCGGACGTTGTGGGAAATGAGCAGGAGGACAGTTTGGCTGAGTCTGCACCGCTCGGCGGGGTATTGCAGCCTGATAAGGCAGACGTTGTCGGGACCCTTTGGGATCGTGTGAGTATTGCGAACGAACAGATAGATCAAAAACGTGGAGAGACCGGTGTTGCAGGGGTGACCAGACAATCTGGCAACACTCAAGATTTTGAGGAGAGGCCAGACGGACATATAATCAGACTGCTACCGGTATCGATAGAATTGATACTCTTCACTGACTGTTGAGGATGAGGACGAAGCGTTATGGGAATGCCCCGAGTGCAGTGATGCCGGTTCTTGACTCAACTCTCAGCCTGAGTCCGGGATGATCAAATACCATAAGGGAAGTAAGTCAATAAAATAGGCAGTGTTTAACTATCGCAAGACCGACAACTTGCAAGCCTAAATAGTACAGTTTAGTGCATATTCTTTACAGGACATCGCAGTCAACGACATCACTTTTTAGCCGTTTATGATTTCTTGGCAAGTTTACATTCAGTAGTTTGCCATTACTTACTGAATGGCCAGCACTCATACGATTTTATGAAAATCAACGCAAGACGGCCTGCTGCCAAATCGCCCACATCTGTCCTTAACACCGTCGCCACGGAGCTTGAACGTATGTAAGTAAGTAAACAGACGCGTTTACAACGCTATAAGTCGTACTGGACGAGTGGTAGTAGACACATGTTTGTGTAGATAGACCGGCACTGGATGGGAGATTTTGTTACACCGACCACATTCACTTCTCAGTACATGTCCTCGTACCACTTACAGGCGGGGTCTAGGACATGTCCTGGTATCACTTATAGGATGGGTCTAGGATATGTCCTGGTACCACTTATAGGATGGGTCTAGGATATGTCTTGGTACCACTTATAGGATGGGTCTAGGACATGTCTTGGTACCACTTATAGGATGGGTCTAGGACATGTCTTGGTACCACTTATAGGATGGGTCTAGGATATGTCCTGGTATCACTTATAGGATGGGTCTAGGATATGTTCTGGTATCACTTATAGGATGGGTCTAGGATATGTCCTGGTACCACTTATAGGATGGGTCTAGGACATGTCTTGGTACCACTTATAGGATGGGTCTAGGATATGTCCTGGTATCACTTATAAGATGGGTCTAGGATATGTCCTGGTATCACTTATAGGATGGGTCTAGGATATGTCCTGGTATCACTTATAGGATGGGTCTAGGACATGTCCTGGTATCACTTATAGGATGGGTCTAGGACATGTCTTGGTACCACTTATAGGATGGGTCTAGGACATGTCTTGGTACCACTTATAGGATGGGTCTAGGACATGTATTGGTACCACTTATAGGATGGGTCTAGGATATGTCCTGGTATCACTTATAGGATGGGTCTAGGACATGTCTTGGTACCACTTATAGTATGGGTCTAGGATATGTCCTGGTATCACTTATAGGATGGGTCTAGGATATGTCCTGGTATCACTTATAGGATGGGTCTAGGATATGTCCTGGTATCACTTATAGGATGCGTCTAGGATATGTCCTGGTACCACTTATAGGATGGGTCTAGGATATGTCCTGGTATCACTTATAGGATGGGTCTAGGACATGTCTTGGTATCACTTATAGGATGGGTCTAGGATATGTCCTGGTACCACTTACAGGCTGGGTCTAGGACATGTCCTGGTACCACTTATAGGCTGGGTCTAGGATATGTCTTGGTACCACTTACAGGATGGGTCTAGGATATGTCTTGGTACCACTTATAGGATGGGTCTAGGATATGTCCTGGTACCACTTATAGGCTGGGTCTAGGATATGTCTTGGTACCACTTACAGGCTGGGTCTAGGACATGTCTTGGTACCACTTATAGGCTGGGTCTAGGATATGTCCTGGTATCACTTATAGGATGGGTCTAGGATATGTCCTGGTACCACATAAAGGATGTGTCTAGGACATGTCCTGGTACCATTTATACGATGGGTCTAGGATACGTCCTGGTATCACTTATAGGATGGGTCTAGGACAGTGGTTCTCAACCTTTTCTGGCCCGTGCCCCCCTTCGCCATATTTTCAGAACGTCATTCCCCTCCCCCCCCTTTCCTATAAAAAATGTGGCCTGTGTTCCCCTTCACCGTATTTTCAGAACGTCATCCACCCCCCTTCATATTTCCTATCTAAAAATCCTTCCACCCCTACACAGTATACGTAAAACTGGAAGGTAAATTTAATAGCATTTACTAAAACAAGTCTAGACATCCACATAAAACATGATTTGTGGGTCTACTTACTTTATAAAAATGAATATTAGAAGGATGAGACGTACATAACTGTAAAGTATGAAGGGAAAAAACAATATCAAGTAATCGGTTCTTGTATTAACGCGATCTTGAAATGGTCTTCATTCCCCCCCCCCCCCCCCCCCCCCCTGGAAACCCTAAAATTCCCCCCCTGGGGTGAATTCCCCACCGGTTGAGAACCACTGGTCAAGGACAAGTCCTGGTACCACTTATAGGATATGTCCTGGTACCACTTATAGGATGGGTCTAGGATATGTCCTGGTACCACTTATGGATGGGTCTAGGATATGTCCTGGTACCACTTATAGAATGGGTCTAGGATATGTCCTGGTACCACTTATAGGCTGGATCTAGGACATGTCCTGATACCACTTATAGGATGGGTCTAGGATATGTCCTGGTATCACTTATAGGATGGGTCTAGGATATGTCCTGGTACCACTTATAGGATGGGCCTAGGATATGTCCTGATACCACTTATAGGATGGGTCTAGGACATGTCCTGGTACCACTTATAGGCTGGATCTAGGACATGTCCTGATACCACGTTGTTGTTGTTTGTTCATCAAGAATGATGATGACCTTTCATTTCATCCAGTGGGGTTGAAACTAAAAGATGAGAAATTAAAAAATGAAATTAAAAACATGAGAATAAAAATGAGACCTTTTAAAATAAATGTCACTCAAATATATGCTCCAACAAGTGAATGCAGTGAAGAAAATATAGATGAATTTTATAATGACATGAAGCGTGCTTTGAAGAGATGCAAAATATCAGAAATAAATATTATTATGGGTGATTTCTACGCAAAAGTGGGAAATCAAGGCGATGGATGCAGTGTAGGCAACCATGGTTTGGGAGAGCGAAACGAAAGAGGATACAGATTTGTAGAATTGGCAAAAGTACAAGAAGTGCTTCTAGGAAACACCTGGTTTAAACGGCATCCTAGAAGATTATGGACATGGAAGAGTCCAGACAGCAGGATTAAAAATCATATAGATTACACCCTGATTAGCAGAAGGTTTCAAAATGCGCTAATAGTCGTAAAAACAGTTCTCAATGCGGACTGTTACAGTGATCACAGATTTATTACAGGCACATTGAGGGTAAAGTTAAAGAAAGTTAAGCATATAACCATCCATCCATCATGTGCCATGCCGGTAAGCGTGGTGGGTCATGTTCTGCCATCTCACTCGATCACCCTAGTCGTGGATCAGCTCCGTGTTCCTGTCTCGACCATGCCATGTGGCCAATCCATCCAGGTATTTACTTCTCGGTCTTTCCCTTGGTCTCTTCCCTTCGATCTTGCCAGTTGTCACTAAGTTCTCCAGTCACTTCTTCTCATAACATGCCCAAAACATTTTGACTGTCTACGTCTAATGACTCTAATCGGTTTACGATCTTCATTTGTCTCTTGAAGGACTTGCTCATTGGTCTTTCTGTCCGTCCATGGTATTCTTTGCATTTTCCTCAGAAACCACATTTCCACAGCCATCAGCTGTTTTTCAGCTTGACTGCTTATTGTCCACGCTTCACATCCATACAAAAGCACAGGTTCTATGTAGCACCTCAACACTCTTTTTCTCGTTTCAATTGATATCTTTTTATTGGTCAGTATGTTTTTCATCTTGCAAAAGGCTACCTTCGCAATGGCAATTCTTGTTCTAATCTCTTCAAGGCATCTCCCATCAGATGGTATGCCTGTGCCGAGATAACAGTATCGATTCACTTGTTTAAGAATATGCCCATCTACTCGTATATCACATTGTGGTATTTCCTTCTTCCCAGTGACGACCATAATCTGTGTCTTCTTAATATTCAGTTCTAACCATAGTTGTTCACCGTGTGCAACAACCGCATCTACTAAATTTTGCAGGTCCTGTTCATTGTCTGCAATCAAGACTGTATCATATGCATATCTAATGTTATTGATGTATCTTCCTCCAATGTTGATTAGTAGTATACAACCGGTAACACTAAATTTGATTTGTGCGAATTGAAAACTGACAAAGAAGTACAAGATAATTTAAACATAGAAATAAAGAACAAATTTGATTTATTGTCTGATCTAGAGATCCTATTTCAAGATGTTGATGATCAATGGGACATGTTGAAGAATTCAATCAGTTTAGCTGCAGAAAAAACTATTCCAAAATTAAAGAAAGTGGGCCGTCAGACATGGATGACTGAAGACATTTTACATCTAATGGAAACAAGAAGACAGAACAAACATAATGCTGCCAAATATAAAGAAATTCACAGAAATTTCAGAACAATATATAAGGATGACAAAAGAAGCATGGCTTGAGAAAAGTTGCATAGAACTTGAAAAACAACACAACAGAAAAAAATACCAAACTAATGCAAAAAAGAATTCAGGAGCTTACTAATCAAAGAACACATACACCCGCAGGCTGCCTAAAGACAAAAGATGGACAAATCATAATAGAAAAAGATCAGATTTTACATATATGATCAGATTATGTGAAAAACCTTTATGATGATATAACAGAGAAGAACAGAATGATATTCAAGATAATAATGAAGGACCGTCAATTTTGAAGATGAAAGTTCATAATGCCCTTAACTATATGAAAACTGGCAAGACCCTCGGTTCAGACGGCATCACAACAGAAATGATTAATGCTATAGGAGTGTCGTAAGTAAAGAATGTCGTAGTAGTTTTTTGTTCTTCTTTTCTACTTTAGTGTCGTCCCTAGAGTGAGGGGAATCAACACCCACATTTATTTTAATTCAATATCACTATCCTGAAGATATCTAGCAGACTCCGTCCACAACACTCCCTCAATCTGAAGACACCTTCTTCTCACTCTTACTCACCCCTGGATCATGCCCCCTCTCATTCTTCCCCAACATAACATACTTGACAACTCTAGCTTCAACAAATTAAAAACAAGAAATTTATTAAAGCAAAGAGTATATGTAGGAGAAGTGTGTGTGTGTATAATGTGTAGAATGTGTGACGTATATTCTAAGGTGTATATAGACTCAGATCAGTGTTCAGGAGTATAGTCATTCTCATCACTGTGCCGAGAAGACACCAGCACCATGTATTCCAGATAAACAACCTCACCGAGGTGATGCTTCTCCGGTCACTTGAAGAGTTTATCCGCTATCTCTCAAGGCATCCAGATGTTTGGACTTCCATGACAAACACTGTCTAATGAGATTCTTCAATCTAATTCACACTATGAATTTCCTCTGATATTAACTGTTTGTTACTCAGAGAATTCTAACACTATTGTCACTGTTACTTGGGAAATCTTAATTGATCTATTGTCACTGGTTGTAAAGATTCCCCATATTAACACCACAATCTGAATGTTCCAGGTATTTCTATAAATTTATATAAATGTTCCTGGTATCAGTGTTGTATATATATATATATATATATATATATATATATATATATATATATATATATATATATATATATATATAGATATATATATATATATATATATATATATATAATGTTCTGACTGTTCAGTGATACAACTATCACTTGCTAAACAGTATCATCAGCATGTCCTGCTCAGCAGAAGCCAGGTTCCCGCAGACCAACTTGGATATAAGCCCAATGTAGAGGTCTCTCAGCAACTTCTGTCTTCAAATCCTGAGCCATCATCTTCTAAACTGTGTTCTAGCTTCACTGTTGAATATCATAGCACACCTACATGGAACCTGTTGAGTAGAGAATACTATGGTGAGAGCAACTCAATCCTGGCCGGAATTAGGTGAGTGTAGGCCAATAGCAGCACTCAGATCTATAACAGAGATCCGATCTCTGTCATACGGCCAAATAACTCATCACATTGTCTGAGACATGGCAACACCAGGAAAGAATAAAGGAACGGGTAGAAACCCAGCAGATGCCCTACTGGAAGATCCTACCATTTCACATTCCTCTCCTCCCTCTCAACCATCCTTAATCTCTCTAATTATTATCCCACTACATTGTCCTCAACTCCCTGAGTAAAATGATATATCACACAAGCTAGTTGAAGCCACACAATAGAATACTAGTGCCGACGCTCCTATGATACTTTCTATCACCGCACTTATAGAACATTCTATCACTAATCATAATACATTATATCACCGCACCTATAATACTTTATATCACCGCACCTATAATACATTATATCACCGCACAGTACTGTACTCTATTCCTAATCATACGCTAAGTTAGATATGATTAATAGACTACCATATGCCTATTCCGGGTGATAATTGAGACTATGCAATCACAGACTGGATCTATGTCCGCCGATAATTATCAACACTTTGACACTATAGTCTCTTTTGAAAACACAACTCGGAAACTGCACCGATCCTTCAAACTTCAGAAATCTTGGTCGACTAACTCCACTTGTTTACCGCAACGGCTTTATATCGGGCTTGAGTGACGTCACCAAAAAGTCTAGACGCTGATCAGTCCAGAGTCTGGTTTTCTCCTCTTGTTTTAGACTAACTGGAGTCAATCCGCCGTCAGTTTGCTTTCATCTGGGGAAATCCTTTCTCTCGTACAACAATAGTTCTGTCTGTCTGTGAACCAGAGAATTCCCCATATCACAGAATCCTCTCCACCGTCTGTCCAGACATTCCGTCTACACATTCCGTCTACACTTCAAAGGCTAACTATCGCCTTGGCAGACGTCTGGCGTTATTATTCGTTTCTCGAACAACCCACATCATAAAGAATCGCCGACTGTGTGTAGACATGTTGACGCGACGTCTTTTTGTTCCTCCGTCTATACACATCAAAGGGTTGCCTGTTTGTGCAGACAAAATTCTCCTTTTTTCATCGATCGAAACTAGCAAGTTTATTTTCCGTGACAAGGAGAATACGGAACATATAAAGTTACAAGACTCCTGAATACATTATATGATACTGGAGATGAATTATGTTATTATGTACTGATTTCAATACCAAATAAATCAAGAGCCTTGGAATGCAATAACATTGAACAACTAGTATAATAAGTCACATCACGAAGATTTTGCTGAGAATTATCATGCAAAGAGTTAGGAAGAAAATACAACCTGAAATAGGAGAGGAATAATGTGGGTTTGTAGAAGGCAAGGATACAGTAAATGCTGTGTATATACCGAGAACAATAATTGAACGTTCTATAGAAGTAAACAAAGATCTACACCTTTGCTTTATTGACTATACAAAGGCTTTCCATAAAGTGAGACATGTCGACATGATAAGGATGCTTGAAGATCTACAAATTGATGGAAAAGACCTTAAACTTGTAAAAAACATATATTAGAAACAACAAGCTGCCTGAAGAATTGATAATGAAGTAGGTCAATATCAGCCTATTAAGGGAGGTGTGAGACAGGGATTGTAATATTTCCAGATCTTTTTTCCCTGTACAGTGAAAATATTTTCAGAAATATAGAAGATATGGAAGGAATCAACATTGGAGGACCATGCATCAATAACATTAGATATGCATATGATACAGTCTTGATTGCAGACAATGAACAGAACCTGCAATATTTAGTAGATGTGGTTGTTGCACACAGTGAACAACTGGGGTTAGAATTGAATTGTAAGAAGACACAGATTATGGTCGACACTAGGAAGGAAGAAATACCACAATGTGACGATGTTCGTCCATCATGAATGACGTTGGCCATTCATTGACGATGACCATTCATTACACTACATCTTGATTTGATGAGGAACGAATGACTTGCGCTTTGGTTTTGTATAGCGAGGAGGTGGTCGCGCAACACCCTCGTCCCCGCTCCCTCGTCTGTGACCGTCTAGCTCCAGTGGCGAGCATGGCAAGACGACTGGAAGACGGACACAGATGCAGTGGACGTTAGGCTGCCACGGCCAGTTATCCCTGTTTATGTCGGCCCTTCCGTCAATCCCTTTTATTTTCAGTTTTAAGACAAGCGTAGCGACAAGCAATGAGCGTATGATTTCTTTTAGGATCAACACGATTTCCTTCACCGAAGACGGACTGACCGCCAGAGCAGACCACACACAACATGAGGCGAGAGTCTGCCCACAGAAGATGCTGCTCGTCTAAATTGCGAGCAGATCTTCCGATTTACGGTTGAGTCTCTCCAGCGCAAATGTGCACATGGCGACTGAACGGACAGACGTTCATGCACACGCAAGCCGAGAGTCATATGACTACTGGCAGGATCAACCAGATATCTATCGGACAGACGGACTATTCACGCACACGCAAGCCAGAGTAGCATCGCTAAAGCGCGCCCTCCCGGTACAAGGTGATACATGCAAAACCACTGGACGCCTACCGACGAGCTTACAAGCTACGCCGGCAGGACTAACCGAAAAAAAAGCTATACCAGCTTACTGACTGCAGGCCCACTACTCATCGAGAGAGAGTGGGCGCTTATCGAGACTTTGTCGAACGGTCGTACAAATTTTGCTCTTTTGCCCGCTCAAACCACGACCCTGGCTGCACGATGCGGTTACATTCTTGAAACGCCTGCCTCGCTAACTCACGTTGGCTGGGAAGATTCCATTTTGGTGCACCTCACACAGCCATCCGAGACAACGAACGCTAGACGCGGAACTGATCTAGCGAACCAGACCAGCCCCACTGTAATATACAAGTAAATGGGCATATTCTTAAACAAGTGAATCGGTACAGCTATCTCGGAACAGTCATAACATCTGATGGGAGATGTCTTGAAGAGATTAGAACAAGAATTGCCGTTGTGAAGGTAGACTTTTGCAAGATGAAAAACATACTGACCAATAAAAAGATATCAAATGAAACGAGAAAAAGAGTGTTGAAGTGCTACATAGAAGCTGTAATTTTATATGGATGTGAAGCGTGGATAACGAGCAGACAAGCTGAAAAACATCTGATGGCTGTAGAAATGTGGTTTCTGAGGAAAATGCAAAGAATACATGGACAGACAGAAAAACCAATGAACAAGCCCTACAAGAAACAAATGAAGATCGTAATCAATCAATCAATCATGTGCCATGCCGGAAAGCGTGGGCGGTCATGACTCGCCATTTCACTCGATCACCAGTGTCGTGGATCAGCTCAGTGTTCCTGTCTCGTCCATGCCATGTGGCCAAGCCATCCAGGTATTTTCCTCTCGGTCTTCCTCTTGGTCTGTTCCCCTCTATCTTGCCAGTTGTCACTAAGTTCTCCAATTCATTTCTTCTCATAACATGTCCAATAAATGTTGACTGTCTACGTCTAATTTCTCGTAAACTGATTAGAAACATCAGACGTAGACAGTCAAAAAAGTTTGGGCATGTTATGAGAAGAAATGAATTGGAGAACTGACTGCTCTGTTTTCTAAACCACGTTTTCACTTCACATTGAACTTCGGCGTCACTCGCGAAATGTCTCCCGCCAAGGTAGGTTTTCAGTGGACTTAGTCGATAGCGATTTCCCGTAATGCGGTGCATAGCTGGGTAGAAAAAGTTACGAGAACGAGTCAATAAATAAGTCACACAGGTCTGTGGGATGGCAGGTAAATGAAAACAGAGCACGAAATTATATGCAGCCGGTTTTGGAGGACTGATAAAATGATTGGATAAATCCATCAATGTTGTGGAAATTATGTTGAGAAATAAAGGAACAATGTATGTATAAAAATAAATCTGGTTTAATGTTGTTATCATAGTTAGTTATTTTTCTAAAGTTGTTATCATAGTTAGTTATTTTTCTACAGCCATTTGTGACTTACTTATTAACTTACCCTCGTATTTGTCCAATTTCTGAAGACGATCACTACGATCGAAACGCGGTTTCGTTGTGTTGTTGTTTAGCTTACTTATTACTTATGTTCTTAACGTTATTTTTGTAGTATTATTAAAATGATTAAAATTATTAATATCTAATTGTTATTATTATTATTATTATTATTATATTATTATTATTATTATTATTATTATTATATTATTATTATTATTAATGTTCTTTATTCTTTACCTCACTGCGATTTATGTTCACCCAGGCAGAGTTCGTTCTAAGACAGTGGTTCTCAAACCGGTGGGGAATTTCCCCCCCCCCCCCCCCCCCCGGTGGGAATTTTAGGGTTTCCGGGGGGGGGGGGGGAATGAAGATTATTTCAAGATCGCGTAAGTACAAGAACCGATTACTTGATATTGTTTTTCCTTTCATACTTTACGGTTCTGTACGTCTCACCCTTCTAAAATTCATTTTATAAAGTAAATGGACCCACAAATCACGTTTTATGTGGACGTCTATCTTGTCTTGGTATGTGCTTCCATTATTACATGTACTGTATAGGGGCAGGAGTGGTTGGGGGGATTTTTAGGTAAGAAATACAAAAGGGGGGGGGGGTGACGTTCTGAAAATATGGTGAAAGGGGGTATGGGCCAAAGTTTTAGGTAGGAAATACGAAAAGGGGGGGGGGGGGAGAGAATGACGTTCTGAAAATATGGTGAAGGGGGGCAAAGACCAAAAAGTGTTGAGAACCACTGTTCTAAAAACATTCACACCATGTCCGTGTTAGTTATGTCTCCCTTACACGCAAGCGTCACACATACCTGGCTGTTTTTAAAAAAAGTCGCTTAAAAGTCGACAGGGTCGACTTCATTGCACCGGGTTTTATCCCATATGGCTCGGTCTCTTTCCGCAGCACGGAAAGCGTCGCACAAAGCACGAACTCCGTAGCTTTTAGCGACGACCCCACAGGAGTCTCCGAAACATTTAACTCGTAAACCGAAGGGTGCGGCCCGGATTCGAACACACAACCTTCGGAGCACGAGTCAAACGGCTTGACCACTTAGCCACAGAGACTCCCTGGCTGTTTAATTGTATGTACATCACTGCAGTCTGATAATGAGACTAGGGGTCAAAGATGGAATGCACATCCATTATCATCATCATCATCATCATCATCATCATCATCATCATCATCATCATCATAATCAAGTGCCATACCAGCTGGCGTAGGTGTTCATGACTCTACACAGATCTCAGTCCTTGGTTGTCTGGATAAACTCTGCTGATGATATTCCTCCATGCTACCGTCTCAATCCACCCAGCATAATTTCTCTTGGTCAACCTCTCTTCCCCTCGATCTTTCCAGTTAACGCGATGTTTTCCAAAGCCTCTCTTCTCTTTTGTCATGAAGTCTTGGGAAGATTATGCGGTGGTTTCCCCTTGCCTTCCACATCCACATGGGGGTATGTTACCTCAGCCTTTGATAGTCATTTCCGGCTGTCAGGAAAAGTGAGTGCCCTGCTCTGCAAGCAGACCTGGTTTACACAAATGCCGTGTTTTTGTTGGCTGTGTCGGCCGAAAGGCGTGAACAACTAAGATTGGCTGTAAGTTGACATGATATAAACACGTACTTTCAGGACGAATGAAGAAAAGAAAAAGAAGAGAAAGGAGAAGACAAAAAAGGGGGAAGGGTGGAGGAGGAAGTTAATAACAGCAGCATCAGCAGCAGAAGAGTGAGAAGAAGAAACAGAGTAAGAAAAATAAGAGGAAAGGGAACGAAGAATGAGAGGAGTAGGAGTAGGAGTAAGAGGGGATGGAAGAAGAAGAAGAAGAAGAAGAAGAAGAAGAGAAGAAGAAGAAGAAGAAGAAGAAGAGAGGAAGGAGGAGGAGAGAGGAGGAGGAGGAGGAGGAGGAGGAGACACAAACAACACGAGATCCGATTATCTCTTGCCTACTTTTAATTTTTAGTTGCCATCAAATTATTATTCCTTATTTAAAATAAAACACGTGAAAATAGTTAGCGCATAAAACACAGTCAGAGTGAGTAAACCGACCCATAAAACACATCTGTGAGTAAAGAGACCCAAATGTTCGCTCTGTAATAATGAATCGGGCATCTGGCTTCCACGAATACAAGGGATAGTTAGTACTAAACGGGCGTTTTGATCTCTCACTCGGGTGTCCACTCAACGATATACCGGCTGTGATCTCACGGAGGAACTGGAGCAGCAAAAGTCGAGGATCTATGATATATTGTTATAATTACTGTCTCAGAGCTTCTGACCAAGTTTGGACATAATTCCAGCTTTATCTTTTCCTGTGAATCACGTAAAATAATAAATATTTTAAAGAGAATTGTGAAAATAATTTACTGAGCATAAACTGAATGAATAAATGAACGGACGAACGAACTTTATTTCCAAAAGTAACAAACTGGGCCCGCAGGCCTGTCTTACACTCGACCTTTCCAATCACTCATCTTTCGTATATCAGTCACTTATTGTGCATGTTTCATTCACAAAGAAACAAATAACAATATCAAATGTATAATGTGAACATAAACAATGCATAATTATCATGTTATTGGGCAGGCAGGCAGGCAGGCAGACACACACACACACACACACACACACACACACACACACACACACACACACACACACACATACCTACACAGAGACATACGAGGGTAAGTTAATAAGTAAGTCACACATGGCTGTAGAAAAATAACTATCTATGATAACAACTTGAAACCAGTTTATTTTTTATACATATATTGTCCCTTTATTTCTCAACATAATTTCCACCAACATTGATGCATTGATCCTATCGTTTTATCAGTCCTACCAAACCGGCCGCATAGAACTGCGTACTTTATTTTCATTTACCTGCCATCACAGGGAACTGTGTGACTTACTTATTGACTCACCCTCGTAACTTTTTCTACCCATTTATGCACCGCTTTACGGGAAATCGCTAGCGGCTAAGTCCACTGAAAACCCACCTTGGCGAGAGACATTTCACGAGTGACGCCGAAGTTGAATGTGAAGTGAAAACGTGGTTTAGAAAACAGAGTTAAGACACGTACAGAACGTTGCGGCGATTAGCCTTCATCAGCAAACAAACACAATCACAAACACAACATACAGTCAAGGAGAACTCCTGTGACTACATTAGAAGGTGATGACAGGACGAGAAGAACAAAAGCGTGGAAAAATGGAAGCAATGAAGAGAAAATGAGAATTGAAAAAAATGTTAATTGAAAAGAATATGTATGTACGCGTGTTCACGCATATCAGTCCACCCAGACCTTAAGACTCGCCCCTATAATAACATAATGGGGTCTTGGTTAATACCACCTTCAATTTTACACGCCTCCTACCCCGCCCCCTTCTTTCTATGTGCTCACTGAACCGTAACACCCAGTACCGATTATAACAACACACCCGAGAGTTTCTTAGTTACTTACAGATCCGAACGGTGAGGTGAGTATGCAGTTTTTTTCTCTATTTACATTTTTTCAATTAAACATTTTCTTCAACTAACATTCTTTTCAATTAACATTTTTTTTTCAATTCTCATTTTCTCTTCATTGCTTCCATTTTTCCACGCTTTTGTTCTTCTCGTCCTGTCATCACCTTCTAATGTAGTCACAGGAGTTCTCCTTGACTGTATCTTGTGTTTGTGCCGCAACGTTCTGTATGTGTCTTAACTCTGTTATGTAAAGCTGCACTACTATATGTCATTTTTTATTGTTTACACTTTCATAGCTTTACCGCAGTTCCACCAAATTTTATTCATATTTTAGAAACAGAGCACGCAGTTCTATGCAGCCGGTTTCGGAGGACTGATAAAACGATGGGATAAGCGCATCAATGTTGGTGGAAATTATGTTGAGAAATAAAGGGACAATGTATGTATACAAATAAACTGGATTCAAGTTGTTATCATATTTAGTTATTGTTCTACAGCCATTTGTGACTTACGTATTAACTTACCATCGTGCATCATTTACACTCACTCTCACAGTTATGCACCCTCTCTATAACACACACACACACACACACATACATTTACTGTGTTTTTCCTCTCGTGCCTAAGGCGGCGCATAGGGCAGAAGTCGTGGCTTTCCATGTTTGTGCGAAGCGTCAAACATTTGGAGCCAGAAAACTGATTCTGTAACAGTTGGGAGTTTTATGATGGTAGACAATTGAAATTGTGTGAATATGTGTATATTTCAGCTTTAAAGATTTATCTAATTACTTTAGTTTATGGTGTGTGATTTCTGCCGTATGTACCTGATGAGATACAACGAAATATGTCAGGCAATACATCATTGTTTGTGTCTTCGTTATTCAAATTCACAATGGGAAAACATTGTTTTGAATTTCTGAAACATATATACATATAAGAGAAGCTGGTCATGTGTTTCTTTGTCTGCTACGAACACTACTCATTAGTGTATTATAACTATTTTATATGCTGGTTGTTAAGTCATATGTTATTTTTATCCCTGTTTTCATTTGATATTTGCTTTTCTGTAGCAGCATATGGGATTGAGTAACAGACTATATCGCAATCGCTAAAGAATAACACTGGGGACTGTGAGCTTAAATGTTCTAATTTCTTAGAATATCGTAGATCAAGAAGAAGAAAATACTGACATTTTAAAGGGTCTGAACATCGAAGAAAAAGTTAGTTACATATCCTTTACAGGACGTCGCAATCAACCCCGGCATTTTTAAAGCTGTTTGTGATTCTGGGCAAGTTTTCGTTTAGTAGTTTGCCATTGCTTTTTAAACGACCGGCACTGTTACCATTGCATGAAAACCGGTGCAAAACGATCTACTGCCAAATCTCCCACAGCTGTGTTTGGAATGCGGAATGCGGAATTACGAATTGCATTAATAATTCCTTCCCTACAGAGCGGGCGGGATGCATGAGGAGCGTGAAATAGCCATAGATCAAAACACTTTTCGGTAGGTCGTGGTTGAGAGCGACGTTCTGCGATGGACTGCTGCATGATGATAAATGTTATATTTCAATTATCTTATTGTTATGTTGAAAGTATTTTAACGACTCTTTGTTAAATAACACTAACTTAACCTCTAAAACAGAAATAGCTGGAGTAGCCTTGCTCTAATTAATGTTTTTTATGAAGTGGTTACTGTTTGTTTTGCTCTTCTCAGATCATCATTTGTTATGTATATAAGTACTCGACCTGTATTGCAGTCTCCAGCCTAAGTTCATTTATTACCGTGTTAATATTGATTCATCCATTGTTATTTTCCCTTACTCGAGCTTCTTGTTTTTTCTGCATTGTTTTCTATAACAATAATTTCAAGATGTTATTTCAAGCAGGTTTTGTAGTTTTTGTAGTCTTGCATGTCTCCAGACAGAACGTCGATATTATTTGCTGAGCGTTTAGTTGTGTTATTGTGTTCTGCGATCGTTATGCTCCTTTGTGACCAATCAAAGCTTATGTTACGATTTGTCTGAGATGTTGAAGCTGGTATGGGATATGGGGTACCCCAGCAGTGCTGTGACGAAACCAATCATTTCTTAAGTTTTCGAGAAACTGTTTTGCTGGGGATGAGAATTAAGTTTCCAATCATTGTGAATAGATGATCTCCACAATACACTAATACAGGCGTATATTGTCCATATTCCGATTATGACTACCCATATGTAAAAATTGTTTTTACTCATTCCAATTTTCCCGTATATATTTCCGGATATTTGTCAATGGTGTCCCTTCCCCCCACGGAAATTTAGCCTCCACATTCAGACTTCCGTTTATTTTTTTTCCGGAAAAGTACTTCTTCAAAAGGGAAATTTGGGGATCCTTTTTGTTTTTTGGTGAAATGTATCCTAATAATCCGACGGTAATTTCAGTCAGTAATCTTGTCCTAAGTCCCAGTTATGTAGTATGTCTTTGTTGTGTTCTCCTGTTAACATGATATCTGCCATGAGTCAACTCAGCTGGAAAATCGACGGACAACAATTCAGAAATTAGTCGGTATTATTGACGAATAATCACAGTCATTTTGAAGAAAGGACTCGAACAAATAGACGGCTAAATTTAAGAGCCAATCAGAGAGCGAGCTCAGGTCACATGATGGAAGGGGCAAGCTCAGAAGGCCGCGGACAGAAAGTCAATCTGCTGAGAACCGCCATCGCGACCACTTCACATGAAACTGAGAGCCAGCGCTAGAAAATGGAAATGAGAACAAAGAGATTGTCCATCGGAAAAGCTTGTCAAGAGTTTGACGAGATAGTTTATTCAGGAACGAACGATATATGATGGCTAGTAGGTGCCCCACTGCAACCAGGCGACTGAACACACTACATCAAAACGAGGGAGCCCAGCTGTGTAGTTTGGATTGGTCGGAGGTCAAGTCGAGCCGTAAGATTGTAAGTAGTGCAGTTACAATCACTTACGTCAGAGATGTTAAGTAACAACTAGTCATGATGATAGGCCGTGGAGTGTAGGCAGGTCAGGGGCTAGCGGGAACGTGTAACGGCTAAAAGGGCCGGCGCAGCTATAGCTGACTTTTGCTGTTGTGGAAATAAAAGTAATTGTGTTTTCACTCCACACCTAGGACTCAGCTGTTTGCTGTTTTCTTTGTCGATCGTAACTATCAGCGTAGCTTACTTCTACCCCTAATAGGACGCTGGCAATATCACTCCCCTTCGTCTATATAATCATTAAATTTCAAACAAAGCAGACATTACAATTTGCTCTCTCTCTCTCTCCCTCTCTCTCTCCATATCTCTCTGGGTAGCTTCATATAATAATAATAATAATAATAATAATAATAATAATAATAATAAAATGTGGCAATGACCACATTCTCTCTCTCCATATCTCTCTGGTTAGCTTCATATAATAATAATAATAATAATAATAATAATAATAATAATAATAATAATAATAATAATAATAAAAGGTGGCAATAACCACACAGGTCGATGATCGCAGCTATAGCCTCTATAAAATACCTGCGACCCTGAGACCATAACCGTCAATTATCTGTCAGTTGCTCTCATACTCAGTCCACCATCTGCACACAAAGCATGTCTATAACGTAGACATAATGGAACAAAAAGAAAATGAAGCCAGTACCAGGGACATGCAATGCTTTCCAAGTACTTCAAAAAGCCCAGAACTATGTGAAATGACGTGATGATTCTCTGCTCGATGACCAGAATCCACAAAAGCTGATCCTCCTGGCTGCAGCGGACGGACAACACAGACGAGTGTCAGTGGACAGCTCTGTACCTGTACAGAAGAAGGCATCCTCATACTCTGGCAGCCGGACATGTCTGTAAAAGGCGAAGCTCATAAACCTTTATACGGTTGAGGATGCAGGCAGGGAGTGTTTGTGGAAGGAATTTTCAAGTGTTTGTGAAGGACTTTCAAAGGTTGTGTGGAAAAGTTTCCAAACTGATTTTTAAAAAAAAAAAAACTGTTCCTGACTTCCAAGTCTTAGTGATGGAATATCCGAGTGTTTGTGAAGTTCTTTCCAAATGGTTGTGAAGAACTTTACAAGTGTTTATTAACGATTTTCCTACAAGTTTGTGTGGAGTACTTTAAGTGTGTAATGAATTATCCGCAGAGATTTCGCAAAGAAATAGTGTATTTACGAGTAATATCGACAACTGTGATCAAAGAAAAAGAACATGAGAAGCATAGACCATAACGTTAACAAAGAAAAAGTTGTATACTGTTTTCAACGAACAATAAACGATTGCTCGAAATCATAGTGAGGTGTAAGCAATGAGGCTGTTCCAGCCGGCTTTATGCAAACAGAAAGAGTTTGGGCTAAATTTTAAATTACCGTTGGGATAAGAAATGCTCCACGTTCGAACAACACCTGTGTATAAATTGCCTAAGCTAAAGAATTATTCATTTGTTCGCTTCATATGATACATGACACTGCTGGATGCACCTGACGAGATGCAGCGAAATATGCCAGGCAATAAATCTTGCAACGTATTGTCTGTGGCTTTTGTGCTTAAATCGAACCTTAATCTAATTATTGAGATAACTGAACAAATGGTAACGTTTAAGAGACATAGCATCACTGCATGTATAATAGAATCAGACGGTCCTGGCTGGAGGTACTCTAGCTATTCAAAACCATGAACAAGTTAATATTAACTGAAAGACAAAATAATAATTCACGTTTAGCGATTATTTTATAATAACAATAGCGTGGTGGGCGTTAATTCATTAAAATGGGAGACCGGAAGCAGAATCACAACGTGACCTTGAAGCTCATTTAAATATTTGGTTGCAGGATACACTTCAAGGTTTCGCAAAAAGAAAACTCAGTTGCAACAGTGATATGGGGTTTTCCTGAAGAATGTAACTAGGGGGAGCTGAGGATGATGGCAGATATAATTATATTTACGATAAGGATGAGGTGAGGGAGTATGTTAGAAGCATAGGGAAGAATAAGGAAGAAGGGGAAATAACAAGAGGAGGAGGCGAACGAAGAAGAAGAGAAGGAGTAGGAGGAGGAGAAGGACAAAAGAGGAAGCAAAAGCAGCAGCCGTAACAGAAGAAGAAGAAGAAGAAGAAGAAGAAGAAGAAGAAGAAGAAGAAGAAGAAGAAGAAGAAGAAGAAGAACAACAACAACAACAACAACAACAAAGGGAAAATACTACTTCGTTTATCTGCTTTCTGTAAGCTTTCTTTTTGTTTTTTAGCACACACTACCTATCATGTGTATAATTATGGTTTGTCATGAACACTAGGCCGTGTAGTTTTGATGGAGGATGGTCATTTCATGCCCTCGTCGCCTTACCTCAGGAGATACTCATGTTCGTGACTGGACCAACCCTCAAATCCCCTTATGCTCGGGTAAAACAAAGAATCAATCATTATGAGTGGGTTAATTCACAGTTGCTGTGCCCTAAACAATGGGTACTGAAACGGTAAAGATATTGGAGGCAGTGTAGACGTGGTCTGTAAGAATATCGTGACAGAGAAGAAATCAAACGCAGAGGCACTGACTATAAACAGCGGGAGACTGCCCGCTTATGGGCTTCTTGTATAGATATTCCCATGGACTCTATTATTCCCTCCGTCCATCGTTTCCGTGGTCGGCCTCTTCCTCTGCTTCCATCTGGTCTGTACATCATTGCTTGTTGTGGTATACTGTTAGTTGGTAACCTAGTTGCATGGCCCAACCATTTCACTTGCTGCCTTCTAAGAAAATCTTACGCTGCTATAACTCCCACTTTAGTCCTGATTTTTTCATTTCTGATATTACCTTTTCTTGATACATTGAATATTCTTCTCAGGAATATCACAAGGACAAGTCAAATGAAACTGATGGGGCATATCAAGAGGAGGTTACATGGGCAACTCTGCCTTATGTGGGAAATGTTAAGTAAGAAAAGTAAAGGAAGACAGAGGCAGATTTATGTGGAAAGCTAAGCTAAGACAGCTGGAAAATACATAATAATATAATCAACACCAACTACATAAAAATATCTGACGCCGGAGATGATTGGGAATTCATGGTCATCAGTTTTTGCTCCAGTAAAATAACCTGTGGAGGAAGAAGCTGCACACATTCTGCAATTTCTTTGGAAGATGAAGTTGTGCACTTTATTCCACTCCTTGGAACTCGAAGCTGTGCACTTTCTGCCACTACTGTGAAAGAAGAAGCTGTGCACTTGCTGCCACTCCGGTGAAAGAAGAAACGGTGCATTTTCTGCCATGTCTGTGGAAGAAGAAACGGTGCACTTTCTGCCATGTCTGTGGAAGAAGAATCTGTGCACTTTCTGCCATGTCTGTGGAAGAAGAAACGGTGCACTTCTGCCATGTCTGTGGAAGAAGAAATGGTGCACTTTCTGCCATGTCTGTGGAAGAAGAAGCTGTGCACTTTCTGCCATGTCTGTGGAAGAAGAAATGGTGCACTTTCTGCTATGTCTGTGGAAGAATAAGCTGTGCACTTTCTGCCAAAACATTTGTTTACATATTTTTCTGCAACAAATAAACATATTACCACACATTTGTTTACACATTTTTCTTCAATAAACAACCATATTACCTGACATAGATCTCCATCCACCCTAGACCACTGATACGCGTCGAAAACATATTGCCGTTACCAGGCCTTTCTGGCACACATCCATGAAATGCGTTCTTGTAACACTCTGTGGGCAGAACTGCATGTTCTTGGCGTATGCTTCACACCTTCACAAATCTGAGTAGCTGGAGACACAGTGAGATGGCGTGAAACACCGTGTGTCTTTACTGTAACGTCGGAAGCCCCAGGCACGACATTGTCAACCAGCCATGTTCTCCCAACATCACATGACCACCCAGGTACCAAACTGTTGTTGGGCGTCTTGTTGATTATTCTCCTGGCCTCCTCTGACCTCGATGTCGCGCTTGAAGGTGCGGTAGAGTCTTACGATCTCATCGTGCTGTGCCTGTAAGGAAGCAGCAGCGGCATTCAGGTGGGGATTACAACATGCAGTACTGAACACTCATACAAATACCACATTTACTTCTCTATAAAGCCACGTAAAAGTGCTTTGCTATCTGAGACAGCATTTAGCTAATTGAGTTTCAGTGCAGTCAAGCCTGTGGCTCAGCACATCCGATTTCGAAAAGTTCTTTTCTTTCGGGTTTGCTTTCCGGCACTGTGGGTAGGGAGTTACGAATGCAACCGCGTTCGACACACAGCTGCGGGCGATTTGTCAACAGACCGTCATGCGATGGATCTCATACAAAGGTATGAGTGCCGGTCTTTCAGAAAGCAATGGCAAACTACTGAACGTAAACTTGTCAAGAAATCACAAGCAGCCAAAACAATAAATAAATAAACGCTGGAGTTGGCTGTGAAGTCCTGAAAAGGATATGTAACTAACTTGTTTTTGCTTTCCCTAGCTTTGACTGCCACCAGCCTAAGTACAAGGCCCGACTGAAAGTTGCAGTGTTTCACCTATTCTCCTGCTCCAGGCTGACTTGAAGGTCATGTATTCTTCATATTGGTCAAATCTTATCACTTGTTTCCCCAGAAACTGCGCCTTTAATTACGGCCTGCCGAAGCCACTGTGGCGTTTGCTTGCTTGGTTAACTGATTGCTTTAAGAAAGCACACCGGACAAAAACATTGATGTTTTGTCTCCTGCGGCAAATGTTTGTAAGGTGTAGCCGGTGAATAGTTCATCGCCACGCTGATTGTAAATACGTCGTTGTGTATGTGTGTGTGTATGTGTGTGTGTGCGTGCGTGTGCGTGCGTGCGTGCGTGCGTGTGTGTGTGGGTGGGTGTGAGTGTGTGTGTGTGTGTGAGGAGGGTACGGGTGTCAGGCATTGGTAGCACCTGTGGTAAGGATGACTCTCATGTCCTTTTGAGGACCCATCCCCCACTGGTCCAAGCCTGACACCCGCTCGTGCCTGTGGCTCCTAGTAGCTGTCAGCATGCGACAGCGGCCACCCCCCGGGCAACAGCTGTGAGAGGCTGGCTAAACCAGGCATGGGTAGCTGATTTGGTGTCAAACCAAGCGGTAAACTAGGGTATGCCTACCCAGCATGTGAAGACAGGATTCGGCAGACTGCGCGGAAGAAATCATTCCTGATTCAACGGGCAAAACGGCGTTTACCTGCAAAGCGTTGTGGAACGTAATGAGCACAGCAAGGCACGTAGAGCGCCCTGGTCATCCACTGCACCTGTATTCGTCTCCAGTCGTCTCGACTTGTCTTGCCACTGGACTCAGATGGACTCAGGCGAGAGAGTGAGGTCGACGAATTGCGCAACTCTTCCTCACTTTAATCCAAGTCAGCGCGCAAGTCATTCTTCATCCAACGTCATATATCACCTTCAAGCCCTGTGGCGATGGGCGAGCGGCGAAGCGGCAGGCGTGGGTACGCTGGCAGCCGTAGTCGCAGACCTGCACACAGGCGGCTCAGGCCATATGGTCGTCTTCTACTGACCGGAGCAGCAGTGGGATTCGGCAGCCCCCTGAGCGACTGAGCAGCCCTCTATAGGAACACACTGCTCACCTCCATAGCATGAGGAAGGGGCTAGAAAAGGTGCCCTAAATATCGTCTGCTCCATCACTACCTAACCAGCAATCCGCGGTTAGTGTGTAACCTTAACTGCGGTCGACATACAAACAAAGATAAAACAAGCAAAGCTAACAGAGTAAACCATATTCCCTTAACAATTTGAACTTGGAATGTACGCACCCTACTTGACAGAGACGGCGCGTCGGGTCCAGAGAGACGAATAGCACTGATTGGGAGAGAGATGGGCAGATACAACATCGACATTGCAGCCTTGAGCGAGACACGACTTGCAGAAGAAGGCCAAATCTGTGAAATAGGTGCCGGCTACACATTTTTCTGGAGTGGAAGGAAAAGCGAGGAAAGACGCCAATCCGGTGTGGATTTGCCCTGGTCGGCAAATTAGCTGGATTTCCAAAGGCTATAAACGACAGGCTCATGGCCATTAAGTTGCCCCTGCTGAATGGAAGGAAGCATGCAACCATTGTGAGTGTCTACGCACCAACTATGACCAACGAAGATGATGTCAAGAACAAGTTCTATGAGGACCTGCACAATGTATTAACATCTGTTCCCAAAGGAGACAAACTTATACTCCTTGGGGATTTCAATGCCAGAGTAGGCACGGACACCCCCTCTTGGAGTGGTATTATTGGAAAGCATGGAGTCGGAAATTGTAACAGCAATGGACTCCTCCTCCTTCAGACATGTGCCGAACATGATCTCCTGATTACGAACACAATTTTCCGTCTCCCCATGAGAAATAGGACATCGTGGATGCACCCTCGCTCGAAACACTGGCACCTCATTGACTATGTCATCGTCAGGAGGAGTGACAGACAAGACGTTCGAGTGACAAAATCCATGTGTGGTGCCGAATGTTGGACAGACCATCGTCTCATTGTCTCGAAAATAAACATTCACATCAGGCCACCACGGCGTCCTCAAGGGGTGAAAATGCAAAAAAAGCTAAATGTCACCCGCCTAAACAGCAAGAAAATGCAGCAGTCGTTTGAAAATATGCTGGAAGACCGCCTCAAGCCCAATGCTGCAGCTAAACAGGATACAGAAACAGAATGGAGAGCCCTAAAGGACATAATTTACAACACTGCTATGGAAATCCTGGGTCCAGCCCCCCGAAAGCATAAAGACTGGTTTGATGAAAATTCCGAAGACATCAACCAATTGCTGGCCGAGAAACATCTTCTCCTCAAGGCACATTTGAATGACCCGAAAGTCAACATAAAAAAAAAACAGATGCCTTCAAGAACATTCAGAGAGTAGTGCAGCAGAAACTTCGGCACATGCGGGACTCCTGGCTGAGCAGCAAAGCTGATGAAATTCAGGGCTTTGCTGACAGACATGATATGAAAAACGTCTACGACTCACTGAAAGCGGTCTATGGTCCTACATTACCAGGCATAGTTCCCCTCCTCAGTGCAGATGGGGGAACATTGGTCACCGATAAGAAAGAAATCCTTCAACGCTGGGCAGAGCATTTCAGCAACATCTTAAATGCAACTTCCTTCTTCGATGATGAAACCATCAACTGCCTTCCTCAAGTTCCCACCAATGAGACACTTGATGACCTGCCAACCATAGTGGAAGTAAACAAAGCCATCCAGCAACTCTCCAGCGGCAAGGCACCTGGTCCTGACTCCATCCCAGCAGAGATATACAAGGCAGGTGGGCCGGTCCTAACAGAGCAGCTTCACCAAGTCTTTACAAACATATGGGTGAACGAGACCATGCCACAAGATTTCAAGGACGCGTCAATAGTCCACCTTTACAAACGTAAAGGAAACCGCCAATCCTGTGACAACCACCGAGGCATCTCCTTGCTTTCAATTGCAGGGAAGATACTCGCCAGAATTCTTCTCAATCGCCTCACAGCCCATCTCGATCAAGGTCTTCTTCCTGAGAGTCAATGTGGCTTCAGAAAAGAACGTGGAACTGTTGACATGATTTTCGCTGCAAGGCAGCTGCAAGAGAAATGTCAGGAACAGAACTGCGAAATGTTCTCCACTTTCATTGACCTTACCAAGGCTTTTGATACAGTCAGCAGAGAAGGACTGTGGAAGATTATGGCAAAATATGGCTGTCCACGAAAGTTTGTCCAAATAGTGCGGCTATTTCATGATGGCATGCAGGCAAGAGTACAGGAAAATGGTGAACTGTCTGAACCCTTTCCTGTCACAAATGGAGTGAAGCAAGGATGCGTCCTGGCACCAACACTGTTCAGCCTCATGTTTTCAGCCATGTTGATGAATGCCTTCGAGAACGACGACATTGGAATAGACATCAACTACCGTATGGATGGAAAGTTATTCAATCTCAGAAGGCTGAAAGCTAAAACCAAAATTAACAGCGACACCGTCAGAGAGCTCCTGTTTGCTGATGATTGCGCTCTATACGCCAACTCAGAGGCGGACATGCAACATAATGTTTCAGCTTTCTCACATGCCTGTGCCAACTTTGGGCTCAATATCAACTTGGAGAAGACTGTAGTTATGTACCAGCCAGCTCCAGGGAATAATCACACTGTGCCGAATATCAAAGTGAATGATCATAGACTAAGTGTTGTGGACAAATTCACCTATCTTGGCAGCACTGTGTCACAAGCTGCCACAATTGATGACGAAGTGAATGCAAGAATCTCCAAGGCCAGTGCGGCCTTTGGCAGACTGTACAAGAATGTATGGGACAGAACTGGAATAAGCCTGCAAACAAAGCTAAAAGTCTACAAAGCAGTTGTATTATCCACACTGCTATATGCTTGTGAAACCTGGACTGTTTATCAGCGACACGCTAGGAAATTAAACCACTTCCACACAGTCTGCCTAAGGAAGCTACTGAAGATTAAATGGCAAGACAAGATTCCAGACACTGAAGTCCTAGAAAGAGCGTCCATGCCCAGTATCCACACTCTACTGATGAAGAATCAGATTCGCTGGGCTGGTCACTTGACTCGCATGCCAGATCACAGGCTCCCTAAACGAATTTTTTTACAGCGAACTGCGTTGTGGTAAACGCTCCCAAGGTGGCCAGAGGAAACGCTTTAAAGACACTCTGAAAATCTCACTGAATGCTTTTGGAATTCATCATGACACCTGAGAGGCTGCAGCCAGAGACCGAAATTCGTGGCGTGCATCATTACGCAAAGGTGCAGTCATATGTGAGGCAACCAGGACTGCAAGAGCTGTGAAGAAAAGGCAGGACAGAAAAACCACTGCAGGAAATCCTCCTCCAGATACGTCAAGCATTCTTTGCCCACATTGTCAAAGAACATTTCGAGCCAAAATAGGCCTTACTAGCCATCTTAGAACCCACGGCTCCATACCTTCAACCCCACTGGATGAAATGAATGGTCATCATCATTCTTGATGGACAAACAACAGTGTGTGTGTGTGTGTGGTGTGTGGTGTGTGTGTGGTGTTTGTGTATGTGTGAGTGTGTGGGTGTGTGAGTGTGGGTGTGTGTGTGGGTGGGTGTGGGTGTGTGTGTGGGTGTGTGTGGGTGTGAGTGTGGGTGTGTGTGCGTGTGGGTGTGTGTGTGCGTGTGGGTGTGTGGGTGTGTGGTGTGTGTGTGTGTGTATGTGTGTTCATTTATTTTGCATTCCCAACTTTGAACTCAAGCGTATTCCATACACGTGCGACTACTTCTAGTATACTGGGTTGATGTTTGCGAGTGGCTCAGCGTTCTGTATTACCAGTTTCCCTCGTCGTCAGGCTAATCCACTCCGATTTCTGGGGTGCTTGTAATTAACGTCCCCAATCTGAATCAATTTGGCCATGCTAACCCCCACGTCTTATTCTTCCTCTCTTAAAATGGCCTAGGTCAGTGGTTATCAACCGGTGGGGAACTCCCCACTAAGGTGGTATGTTAGGGTTTCCGTGGGGGAATTAAGATTATTTCAAGATTGCGCTAATACAAGAACCGATTACTTAATATTGTTTTTCCCTCCACAGTTTACGGTTCTGTACTTCTCGCCCTTTCTGAAATTCGTTTTATAACGTAAGTAGACCCACAAATCACGTTTTATGTAGACGTCTAGACTTGTTATAGTATGTGTTATTAAATTTAGCATCCATTTGTACGTATACTGTATGTGTGTGGGTTTTGGGGGTGTTATAAGGAGGAAATGCGAAAGGGGTGGGGGGGGGGGGGGGTGGGGAATGACATTCTGAACATATGGTGAAGGGGTGCATGGGCCAAGAAAGGTTGAGAACCATTGGCCTAGGTATTTCAGTTGCCAAGACAGACTATTTTTTTTATGAGCCAGTATTAATTTGTGTTGAGATCTTGTTCAATCAAGCGGTTAATCCCATAGAGAATGTCTTTTGAAATACGTCCACCTGGCTTGCGGTATACATGGTCAAGTCACATTGCTCTGCTAATGAGTTAATTAGTTAGTTAGTTAGTTAATTAGTTAGTTAATTAGTTAGTTAGTTAGTTAATTAGTTAGTTAATTAGTTAGTTAATTAGTTAGTTAGTTAGTTAATTAGTTAGTTAGTTAGTTAGTTAGTTAGTTAGTTAGTTAGTTAGTTAGTTAGTTAGTCGACGAATCATCCTCATTGCACATCGAACCATTCAGTCCATAAGTGCCCGGACCCCCTCCTCAGCAAATCCCGCAGCGTGTAACGGCTAACGACACCAGTTCTGTGTTGGTTTATTAATCTTCTTTGGCTTCCCTTGTAGCGTTTTTGTTTGGCAACACCTCTTTTAATTTGCTGTTCTCACATCCTGACCAAGGTTGTAGATTCACAGTCATCACCCTGCGCTTCTAATAAGTGCGTGCAACGTCGTTTAACCAATGTGTCCGAGTACTTCCTTTCACAGAGGACATGGTGTGTGGACATCTGCTCCTTTTGACTAAGATCAAAGTGTAAGTCATCTGCGCTTGATTTGGCCTTAGTCACCAGTAGAGATGGGCACCACAATGACATACAGGGATGTAGAACCCCATGAGGTGGCTCTTGGCCCTGGGGAACTGGGAACCCATATTATTACTTTTTAAATACATAAGAAATAGCTGATAACACGGGCTATGGGTACCGCACACTTAATTTCCACTGATTTCTCCGTGTAAGTTTCACGAGCTGCGTTAAAATGGCTGCGGGTTTAGCAATGCAGCAGGCGCGTTGATGTAACGGTTAGGCAGATACGCTGGCAATGGCACGGGCTGGGTCGGACGAGAGTCCAAAGCCTGCACTTAACGCTTGCTGCCAAAGGACAAAATCTCTCCATGCATGCAGACCTACAAATGTAATGTTCTTATAACTTCACAGGCTCCGTGGCCAAGACGTTACGAATACAATTCGAAATCCCGCTTACCGTGTTCGAAACACAGCTGTGTGCGATTTGGCAGCAGAACGCCTTGGTGTTCCCATACAAAGGTTTGAGTGCCGGTCATTCATAAAGCAAATTATTGAACGTAAACTTGCCAAGAAATCACACACAGCACAAATAAATAAACTCTGGGGTCGACTACTATGTCCTGTAAAGGATATGCAACTAACTTTATCACGTCACATACAGACAGTAAGATACTACTTCGGGACTTCTTATTTGTTACTGTTTTATGGTTTGATGTGACCAAAGTAGCTCGTCTATCTTAGTCGTCTTTTTTCCTCCATTAATTTCAATTCTTAAAAATGCTACTTTGGATCTTCTTCTTCTTCAGCGTTCCGAGCCATTGAGGTTCTTTGCTGCAGATACAAGCCGTCTCCATTCGTCGCTCTGGTTGACTTTCTTTTGCTAGTCGATGATTCCAAGTGCTTGTAGGTACTGTAGACTACTTTGGATGATCTTTATTAATCCCTTGTTGTTTTTTTTTAATTGTTTTGATAATTGTTATCAAAAGACTTTGCAATGGCATTTTGTTCAGACAATTATATATTTCAAACGAGGTAAATGGATAACGTCAGTCAAACAGTATAGACACACTGATGAAACTCGAGTAGCTAGCCTGGTATCGGGATTAAGTAAGACAGTGGTTCTCAACCGGTGGGGAATTCCCCCCAGGGGGGAATTTTAGGGTTTCCAGGGGGGGGGGGGGGAATGAAGACCATTTCAAGATCGTGTTAATACAAGAACCGATTACTTGATATTGTTTTTCCCTTCATACTTTACAGTTATGTATGTCTCATTCTTCTAAAATTCATTTTATAAAGTAAGTAGACCCACAAATCATGTTTTATGTGGATGTCTAGACTTGTTTTAGTATATGCTATTACATTTGCCTTCCACTTTTACGTATACTGTGTAGGGGTGGGGGAATTTTTTAGATAGGAAATATGAAAGGGGGGGGGAGGATGACGTTCTGAAAATACGGTGATAGGGGGGCACGGGCCAAATTATTTTTGATAGGAAGGGGGGGGATGGGACTCTGAAAATATGGTGAAGGGGGGCACGGGCCAAAAAAGGTTGAGAACCACTGAAGTAAGACATGATACGTGTTGGTGTTGTACCTTTTCTCTGGAGTAAACTAGACAGGCCAAAAGAGGGATCATGCTACATGGTCTCTAAATTTAGCCCAGGCTTTGTTGTTACGGAGAGATAACCCCATTTAACAAACTATCGTCTGTCAAGACGGCAAGGTGCCAACTAGTAAGATACGTGTTGTTGTAAAGAAAGAGATTCACGAAGCCAACATCCTATTTGTTGTCAATAGCATTACAGCTCCTGCACTCAGACGCAGGGTAGTGGGTTTATTCCGCACACCGTTCATTATCACTTTCACGTTGACCTTTCTGTCAGAAACAATGGCAAACTCCTGAACATAAATAAAATTGCCTAGAAAGGGAGTCTCCATGGCGAAGTGGTCAAGCCGTCTGGCTCGGGCTCCGAAGGTAGTGGGTTCTATTCCGGGCCTCGTCCTTCGGTTCACGAATGCATATTTTCACAGACTCCATAGGGTTGTCGTTGGAGCTACGGATTTCGTGCTTTGTACGGCGCTTTCCGCGCTGCGAAAAGAGACTCAACCATGTGGGATAAACACCCAACGGAATAAGTCGACACTGTCGACTTTTAAGCGACGTTTCTTTTGCCTAGAAAATCATCTTGTGGGTTGATCACAACATCCCGCAAAAGACTGTGATATTCTAATATAAAGTCAATAGAAGTGACTAACTTGAATGATTTCCTGCAACTCGGCAGAACGGCACCATCTCATGGCGCTGGGATCCGTGTGTACAGTCCGCATGAAGTCACTGTATGCCATGTAGATTTGTTTGTACCGAGCTACCTCATCTGGTAGTGTCTCCGAAATCTCGGGATGGCGCATAATAAGTCGACGTAACTGTGAATGTAATGGTCACGCAAACACCGGGAATTATAAGGTTATAACAATCAGTTATCAGTTATCAGTTGGGGTATCTTCATTGCACTCCGGACATGTCCATAGGTGCTCAGATCCTCCCCCCAGCATATGCATCAGCGTCCGGTGGCTAATAGTGCCAGTTCTGTGTTGGTTGACGAGGCGCTTTGTTTTCCCGATGTACCTTTCGCGTGTGGCTGTGCAGATTCTTACTCCCAAGTCTTTCATCCTGGACAGCGATGTCAAGGGGTTATAAGGTTATAATAGGATTATAATTATAATAATAAAGGTTATAGGGGGAAATAAGGTTATAACAATGTTTTCCATTAGTGAATTTTAATAATGAAGATACAAACAATAAAGTGCATGATTTATTGCCTGGCATATTTCGCTGCATCTCGTCAGGTACGTACTGCAGAATTCACGCAACATAAAGTAAAATAACTAGATAAATCCTTCCAGCTGAAATATACACATGTTCGCACACTAATGTCAATTGTCTACCACGGTGGTTTTAAACTATCTGGCCTTTCATGCGTCATGTTCATTATAGCCTGGAACGACGTTGCTTGTAGCTCGTCTGGGGTGAAAATTAACGTATTGTCAACTTAATGACGGTAGAAGACCTAGCAAATATCTGATGATCTCTTTTCTTCTAAATGTGCCATGAAAATGTCCGCTAGAATAGGACCAAGAGGACTCCCCATGGCTACTCCGTCAATTTGGCGGTATGGATTTTTTTTTTAAAAAGAAAATTGAATTTTGCTGTATGTATCCGATGAGATGCTGCGAAATATACCAGACAATAAATCGTGCATTCTATTGTTTGTGTCTTCGTTATTCAAATTATAAGGTTAGTCTAAGTCTCTAACATTCTTAGGCTCCTAGCTCTTAGTGTATTTGAGTTTACCCCCCCCCCCCCCCCCCCCCCCCCCCCCCCCTCCTCCTCCTCCTCCTCCTCATCCTCCGCCGCCGCCGCCGCCGCCGCCGCCTCCTCCTCCTCCTCCTCCTCCTCCTTTCACTTTCAGACATCAATACGAAAGAAATGCCAAAACAAAGCAGCAGTTAATTTAACTGATTATGTACCATGGGATGATTAATCGTCTTAAGCGACTTCCTGTATCTGCCATAGGTTTAAATATCGCCGAAATATCTGCTACCACATTAACAACTTGTAAGTCATAACTGTGACACACCGCTACTTCCCATTTTCTACCATCCATTGTTGTTTGGCACCCAATCAGTTCAGCTTGTGGACATCCCCACAGAGTTTTGGAGCGAGTGTAGACCCAAATACTTGTCTCTGTTCTGCATATGTTGGACACGCTTTATATTTAGCTGTCATTTTCCAGTTCCACAGTTACATTCATCATGATCTCCCATCTTTATTTGATAAAACATGTGATACTTAAGCCTGTTGTGCAATATCCCCAGCCTGAAGATTATTACTTGTTCTTGTCGGCTGAGTTGGTATTACGTATGTCATGAACCGACATCACAGCACTCAGGGCATTCCCACACGCGCTCCATCTTCATCTTGAACAACCATAGTCCCAGTACTAATTGTACCTTCGTCAATAACCGTAGTCCCAGTACTAATGGTACCATCTTCAGCAACCGTAGTCCCAGTACTAATGGTACCATCTTCAACAACTACAGTCCTAGTACTAATGGTGCCATCTTCAACCACTATAGTCCCAGTACTAATGGCATCATCTTCAACAACCGTAGTCCCAGTACTAATGGTACTGTCATGAAAACCACTGTGGTTGGCGATAAGATGATAAAATTACAGAAAAAGTCTGTGTTCACAGCTGCAAGTTGTTTACTACTAGTAGCGGTAGATCAAGACAGTCGGGAGTCCTTGAGAATTCTTCTACATCAAAAGAAACGTTGGCATGATGTTTGCCCGATCGGGAGAATGAAGGGAAAACACCGGCTTGTTTTCGTTGTAAAAAGGGGGAGACAAACTACTCTTGGGAAGTTAGCGACAAAGATAGTCTGCCCTTGGGGACACCTGTGTGACATCAAAGGACGTCACTGGGACAATCCCAGACTGGAAATGAGAAAACTAAACTTGTCACCGTTAGTGTGCAGAATAAAGTCAGCCTAGGCGGACGTAATTCGAATAGCCCTATCCTGGTGTAGAAAAGAGAATCTAACGTGTTAATATCCATTTTACATGGTTGGACATGTGTCTGTTATGACAAGGATAAGATTCGATTAAGGGATAGTGGAGTTTTCATAAGGTAATTACTAGTAAAAAAATTTTTTTTAGCATATCCTTTACAGGACTTAGCTGTCAACACCAGCATCTTTCAGCTGTATGTTGAACTCTTGGCAAGATTACGCTCAGTAGTTTGCCATTGATTTCTGAGCGGCCGGCTCAGTATCCCGCAAGTCACGAGCGGGGGTCGAACCACCTCAGCTCTCACTCCGCTACGAGACTCTGCGTGATAAACGGGATTACAGAGAGAAAGTGTTGTAACCCCACAATAAATACAGTTAAGGTCATTAACAGTGTTTTGTTGTTGTGTGGTTAGTCGTTCAAGGAGTGTCGGCGACAGTAGGAAGTTGCCTTGTTAAAATTAACTAGTATGGGAAATCAAGTTGCTCAGCTGGTTACGAAAAGTGAAGAGGGATGATATTTAGAAGGATTGAAGTTGGTTGGAGGATAGGGGAAATGTCCAATAGTGGGATCTTACAGTGGGGTGGCTACTGAGGTCCTGCACTTTCTATTTTGGTCTATCCTTGTCTTACCCTAACGCAGACCGATGTGATGAGCTCATCTGTCCATGACAGAGTTTGGTTCACTGTTATTTATCTGAGCGAGGCCAGTGGCCTACACTCATCTAATAGGGATCAGTGACGGGGTGGCTCTCACCCGGTGTGTTCTCTCTTTCACAGGTTCCCGCAGGTTAGGATGAAAACCACGGAAACATTGAAAACTCAGATCCGGTATATTTTTGGTGCAGGAGGATTAGTCAGCGACCTTCTCACAGGGCCTATGCTAGAAAAGGTTTGATCGAACATGGCTCTGTGGAGCTGAATCATATAAGTATCCTACAGGATAAATACTGAGAACATTAGTGATAGTATTTCACACTACCTGTGGACAGCAACATAGTAATGGTTTTTAGTTTTCACACCATTCGTGAATAGACCAGTAGTGATGGATTTTCACTCCACTTATAACTAGAACAGTAGTGATTGACTTTCACACTACATGAAACCACAATTTTAGAGAGTGTTTGTTCCACATAACAAGGAAATTAGAACAGTAGGACTTATCTGGGAAATTAAGAGATTCATATGAGACTATGTACAATGACTGTGTTAAGAGGGAAAACTTTAGAACATTTCGTAGGAAGGAAGAATGTCATGTTCATGAGACAGTGTTCCGCTTTTCACTGTGCAGGAATTGTGTGGTCTCAGTTTCAATAAACATTTAGGAATAATGTTTTGGAACAAGGTAGGATCAGTCCCAGACTGTATTTTGAATGGTGACCAAGCATCGTGGTTATCAAAGCTCCTGGAGGTGGACAACGTCTGGCGGGAGAGACGCATCGTTTGGTGAGGTCAATTATGCTGACTATTATGATGTCGTGTAATCCTTGTCATGATGAGTGGACTCTAAATCCTGAGCTTTGTGGTCTGATTTCTACATTTACACTAGAGTATACAACACACATTCCACGCTTACACTTCTCACATACAATTCTTCTTCTTCTTTTTTTCTTTTTTTGAATAAATTAATTGTTATTAATTTTTAGAAGCTAGAGTTGTTGATTATGTTGTTTTGGGGTGGGATGAGAGGCGACACGATCCAGTGAAAAGAGAGAGAGAGAGAGAGAGAGAGAGAGAGAGAGAGAGAGAGAGAGAGAGAGAGAGAGAGAGAGAGAGAGAGAGAGAGGGAGAGAGAGAGAGAGAGAGAGAGAGAGAGAGAGAGAGAGAGAGAGAGAGAGAGAGAGAGAAAGAGGTGTCTGTAGACTGACGGAGTGTTGTGGGCGGAATCTAGTGGATTTCTCAAGAATATGATATGGGTTTTAATAAAATGTGGGTGTTGATTCCCCTCACTCCAGGGACAACACTATAGAAGAACAATCTCTCAAGACACTATAGTAGAGAGAAAGTACTTATCACGACAGGTACCATCTTCAACAACTACAGTCCCAGTACTAATGGTACCATTTTCAACAACTGTAGTCCCAATGCTAATGGTACCATCTTCAACAACTACAGTACCAGTACTAATGGTACCATCTTCAACAACTACAGTCCCAGTACTAATGGTACCATTTTCAACAACTGTAGTCCCAATGCTAATGGTACCATCTTCAACAACTACAGTCCCAGTACTAATGGTACCATCTTCAACAACCAAAGCCTCAGTACTAATGGTACCATCTTCAACAACTACAGTCCCAGTACTAATGGTACCATTTTCAACAACTACAGTCCCAGTACTAATGGTACCATCTTCAACAACTACAGTCCCAGTACTAATGGTACCATCTTCGACAACTACAGTCCCAATGCTAATGGTACCATCTTCAACAACTTTAGTCCCAGTACTAATGGTACCATCTTCAACAACTACAGTCCCAGTACTAACGATAACATCTTCAACAACTATAGTCCCAGTACTAATGATAACATCTTCAACAACCAAAGCCCCAGTACTAATGGTACCATCTTCATCAACTACAGTCCCAGTACTAATGGTACCATCTTCAACAACTACAGTCCCAGTACTAATGGTACCATCTTCAACAACTACAGTCCCAGTACTAATGGTACCATCTTCAACAACCAAAGCCTCAGTACTAATGACACCATCTTCAACAACCATCATCCCAGTACTAATGATACCATCTTCAACAAACTTTGTCCCAGTACTAATGGTACCATCTTCAACAACCATATTCTCAGTCCTAATGGTGCCAGCTGCAGTCTAATTATGAGTTCGCTGACCTTTCCTCGGAGTCCCGAGTGTCAGTCCCGTCCTCTTGTCACTCGCTGCCGCATCATTCTCTCCTGGTCATGATGATCCATTATTCCACACCTTAGTGTAACAGTGAAAGGTCCTTTAACATAGAATGGGCATCTGGTGCAGGGCCCATAATGTATCGACCAATCGGCCCTCTTGTGAGTGATATTGTCAGCACACGCCGACCGCCTCTATTTCCCAATTCTTTTCCTGGTGTCCATTTTAAGAAGGGTCAACCTTGGAGCCCAAGTCAAACATGCCCCGATGTTGCCGAATTCGAACCCAAGAACACCAGGCCGGCAGACGAGCGTCTAGCCACTGCGCTACCGCGTCTCCCAACTCTTAGAGTACGTGCTCGAAAACGTCTGGTTTACAAACTCATATTGAAAGGTCATGACAGGTAAAAGATATATGAAGCTCATTGCTAAGATTCACTTACACCTGATAATTCCATCTAATTCGACTTCATTGCACCATATGTCACCCCATCTGACATGGTCTCCCTCCACAGAACGACCAGCTTCTTGTCGAGAGCAACGCACAAAGCACCAACTCCGTAACTCCAGCCATGAAAGGAGTCTCCGGAAAAAAAAAATTGCACTCGTGCTCTCACGACGCAGTCCGAGGCACAAATCTACGACCGTCAAAATGCGAGGCAAACCGCTTAATCCCTTCACCACGGAGACCGTCAGATTTTATCTTAAGTAACATGTTCAAACCCTGACACGGAATATAAGACCTAGTCTCACCGGTCGCATTTACTACCCAGAACGTTTCCTGATTTCTTGGTACCGATCTTAAGTTGGGTGGACCTGAACGACACTGACAAAAGCTTCCCGTCTAGAAAGAGGCACTCAAACTCTTGACCAACGAGCTGGTAAGCAAGTGTGTTAACTACTGCGGCATCGCGATCTTATTGGTCCGAAAAAAGATACAATGAAAATTGAAGCACTATGATGAATCCTCCATTGAGCATCTATGAGAGAAGTCGTGAACATTCATGAAAGTGTTCGTACAGAGCAAAGGTGATACTTTTCACACTAGATACTCGTGCTGCCTACATAAGAGCGCTGCCTACACAATATTGCTGCATACACAAGAGTGCTGCCTACACGAGAGTGCTGCCTACACGAGAGTGCTGCCTACATAAGAGTGCTGCCTACGAGAGTGGTGCCTACATAAGGGTGCTGCCTACATGAGAGTACTGCCTACACGAGAGTGCTGCCTACACAAGAGTACTGCATACACGAGAGTGATGCCTACACGAGAGTCCTCACTACATACGAGTTCTGTATACAAAAGAGTGCTGCTTACATAAGAGTGCTGCCTACAGAAGGGTGCTGTCCACACAGGAGTGCTGCCTACACGAGAGTGCTGCCTACATAAGAGCTTTCTACACAAGAGTGCTGTCTACACAAGAGTGCTGTCTATACAAGAGTGCTGCCTACCTAAGGGTGCTGCCTACACGAGAGTGCTGCCTACTTAAGAGCTTTCTACACAAGGGTGCTGCCTACATAAGAGCTTTCCACACAAGAGTGCTGCCTAAACGAGAGTCCTGCCTACATAAGGATGCTGTATACACAGAAGTGTTGCTTACACAATAGTGTTGCCTACCTAATGGTGCTGCTTACACAAAAGTGCTGCCTACACGAGAGTGCTGCCTACACACGAGTGCTGCCTACACAAAAGTGCTGCCTACACAAGAGTCCTGCATGGCATCATCATTCATCACTTACCCTACTGAGCTTCATCTGCATCTCCATCCACTGAACTAATTTCTCCAAAGCTTCAAATATTCTCTGAACGAATTCCTCCAGAGTGTTGTGAAGGAAGCCCGAATGTGGTGACAATTCGATTCGTTCCAGCTCCATGACAAAATAGTTGAGGGATTCTTCGACCTAGACACAGCCACCAGCCGTTAACATTGCAAACAGAGGAGAGATGTTAACATAGCACACCGTGAGAAAACGATAACATTGCACGCAGTGAGGAGACGTTAGCATACCACGCAGTGGGGAGAGGTTAACTTAGAACACAGTGAGGAGACGTTAACATTGCACAGTGAGATAACGTTAACATAGCACGCAGTGGTGAGATTTTAACATAGCACACAGTGCGAAAGAGGTTAACATAGAAAACCTTGAGGGCATGTTGCTTGCTTGCTTGTGTTCGTTGGCTCGAGCTCCAACGCGAAGTCCTGTATGTCGGATGAAGGCATCCTGTTGTCCAACATTAGTGTGATGTCATACAGGACCTGAGTTTTGCGTGAGTATCCGTTGTCCCATGTCTGGCTCATTGATGTGCAGACTGGTGGTTCCTCGCCGAACAAGGCAGACACTCTCCGACTTCGGAGGAATCGGCGATCCTACTGACTTTAGCCAGGACCCCGAAGGGACCCGTTGGCCAGGGGAGGGCACGTTAACATAGAACCCAGTGCGAAGACGTTAACATAGAACACAGTGAGGAGACGTTAACATTGCACAGTGAGATAACGTTAACATAGCACGCAGTGGCGAGATTTTAACATAGCACACAGTGGGGAAGAGGTTAACATAAAAAACCTTGAGGGCACGTTAACATAGAACCCAGTGCGAAGACGTTAACATAGAAACAGTGCGAAGACGTTAACATAGAACACAGTGAGGAGAGGTTAACATAGCACACATTGAGGAGAGGTTAACATGGCACACCTAGATGAAAGGTTAACATGGCACACAGTGAAGAGACGTTAACATAGCACACAGTAAGGATAGGTTAACATGGAACAGTGAGGAGAGGTTAACATAGAACACAGTGAGGAGAGGTTAACATAGCACACGGTGAGGAGAGGTTAACATAGCACACGGTGAGGAGTTGTTAGCGTTGCAAACATTGATGAGACGTTAACATAATAAAGAAAGGATAAATCGTCTACGTAATTCATAATAAGTTCGTCTCTGGATATGCTAGCTATCTCAGGAATCATATAAAATACAAAATGAAAACACACAGAATTACAGACGAACATTTCCACATCAGTCTTCAGCACGGTAATAGCTAAAATGGAACAATACAAAACTTATTTTCTAAAAAAGGTACAACACAAAGGAAAGATTCCCTGAAGAGACTCCAGACCAGGAAACTGGGGACTTTAATGTTTAAACGAACTAAACTGTTATCAGTGTTTTTTTGTTAAAATTCTTATTTCCTTCTTCTATTACGGTTTCATTGTCCGCGGTTTAATTTTCTTCTGTTTTAGGTCTCCCTGTTCAATATTCTGCAGTTTTATCTCATGCCGTTTTATCTGATGCCGTTTTATTTCCTGTTTTGTCCCGGACAGGGCTGCCACTGTTACAGTTACTTCTGGGTTCAATGGAACTGTATTGTTTAAAAGGATATCTTAGAAAACCGCAGACCAATAACCAGCAACATTCTACAAGAAAGGAATATCAAAAACGGCTGGCTCGTAATCAGAATAAGATCTCGGAAACTAACATACACTGGCTACATTAAACAGCAAAGTGATTTGGACAGAACAGTAAAGGGAGATAAGATTCCTGAAAGAACAGGCCGAGGTAAACCAAAATAAGAAAGGACACCGGATATTACAAACACCTTAGACAGGAACATGTATAAGGCAAGGGGAACTAGAACAGGATCGAGGAGCTTATGGCCAGGCCGTGGTGAGGGCGAGGATCTACATAGGACCTTCTACACGATCATGGTCAACACTGTCACATGGGTCATCATTTTTGACTGTTCTCATTTCTCGTCTCAATGGATGTTCAACCGATATATGGTCAGAAAATGTCACAGGAAATGGAACAATTCTGAATAAGGGAGAGAAAAACAACTCCCTGGCTCAGGTAATTGGGCACTTGTATACAAGCGTTGTTAGAGCGAGGATCTATCTACATAGGGCCACTGCACGATCATGGTAAATGGGTCAACACTGTTACAAGGTTCATAATTGTTGACTGTTCTCATTTCTCTTCCTTATGGATGTCCAACTAATATATGGTCAGAAAATGTCATAGGAAATGGAACAATTCTGAACAATGAAAAAACAAACTCCCTGGCTCAGGTAATTGGGCACTTGTATTAAACCGTTGTTAGAGCGAGGATCTACATAGGGCCATAGCACGATCATGATCAATGGGTTAACACTGTCACATGATTAATCATTTTTGACTGTTCTCATTTCTTTTCTTTATGGAGGTTCAACAGTTTTTTGGTCAGAAATTGTCAAATGAAATGGAAAATACTGAACAATGAAAACAAAAACTTGGCTCAGGTAATTGGGCACTTGTATACCAGTAAATGGTAGATTGTTCGAAGGTGGAAAGAGGAAATCTGCAAACAAATTCAACAGTTTGCTAGACGAAGAAGATTTGTATGCGATATATTTGTTAATAAGGGTGAGATCATTCTTAAATGGTATATAAAGTAAATTCCAGTGTATAGTGATCAATCATGGACAGTCAGCATTATAAGTGAGGAATTGCTTGGTGGATGCACAGGTGCTGTTAGTTAGTTAGTTAGTTAGTCTCGGTTCCAACATCACAGCACCTGGTCGTCCCCATTATGCTCCGTTCCTATGCCAGTGAATATCACATAAAATGTTCCTCACTGCCCCATGTGAAAAGTAGAAAAGACAGGAGGTGCTGTTCCCTAGAAGAATACATAGAAAACGTGAGCAGACAGTATCAAGAGCACGTCTTTATAGAAATAATCAAGAAAAAAAAAAGATCTTAACCATTCTTGGAACAAGTGATAAGGAGGGCGAATTTTAATATGCTATAACAGGAAAATTGTTTGGAAAGAGTAAAGGACAGACACGGAGAGAAAATTCTGGTCACCTTGTTACCGTGCAAGTTAATATTATAAAACGCATGTTATAAATAGACCAAGATAAATTATAGTGAATGGACTGAGACAGTGGCGTGGAGGAATATCATAAGCAGAGTTGGTCCAGAACAGCAAAGACCGAAATCTGTGGAGAGACATAAACGTCTACGCCAGCTGTCAGGGCACTTGATGATGATGATGTCACAAATAGTATAGCGCCAAGATAAAACTATTATGTTACAAACATTCCAGCACCAACACAACACAGTCCACCACCAACACACACACACACACAGCACTGATACAAACACTGCCGCACCTCGAACGTGTCCCCAAGGAAGTAGATCGTCATCTGCGGTTCTCCTTCAAGCACAGACTTTTGTCGAGTCTGCACCGGAAGTGTTAATGTTCTGCACTGGTTACCGACCTGGGAAGTGATAAACCATTTGGCACCTAAAATATTTGGCGGGGGTAATCATGATGATGTATTAACTTTATTTTCTTTGGTTCTGGTTCTTCTTCGTCCCCTTCTTCTTCTTTCCTTCTTCTCCTTATCTTTCTTCTTCTTCTTCTTCTTCTTCTTCTTCTTCTTCTTCTTCTTCTTCTTCTTCTTCTTCTTCTTCTTCTCCTCATCCTTATTCTTCCCTTTCTTCTTCCCTTCAGGCACATATTGGAATATAGGCCCTCAACTATACATACCAAGCCTGTTGTAGGCCAGTTCATGGTTGGTTAGATGATTGTAAATGTTTGTTCTATGTATAAGATAGCCAGTCTCAGAACAACCTTCTTCGGTCACCTGTTACAACGTCCACAAGACGTCAGCAGTGTTACGATTCTTTACTTCCTCTTCAGGGCACCGGCAATATACAGGCTTTGGTTTTGTTTGCTGATGATTAACTTGCTCTTTCAAGACTGCCTGTCACATGTCTGCGTTTCATCGATTAATTTCGGTGATGAACAACGGATGTAATTCTGGTATCTGATTTGCCTTCCCACCAGCTGGTTAGAGGACTTGAATCGACTTGAGATACAGGGACAGTCATGGGTATTCCAATTTTGTTCTGGGATCCATCTATAGCCGGCTTCGTGGCTTAGAGGTTATGACTTTTCTCCGTAATCTCGTATACTCTCGTCGGTAACGTGATGACGGTGAGAATCAGCAGTGGTTCGAATCGCATCGGTAACTTACGGGGTATGTGAGCCGGACCGCTCAGAAAGCAATGGCAAACTACTGAGCGTAATCTTGCCAATAAATCAACAAACAGCTGAAAGATGCTGTTGTTGACAGCGATGTCCTGTAAAGGATATGCAAAAACAAAACAACAACAAAAAATCCATCTATAGGGTATAGTATGGACAAAGTAAAGTAATGGGGCCCTTTATGTACTGAGTATATGGTGCTACTACCTCTTTAAAAGTGCCCAGTACATTATGATTCACCTAAAGACTGATCATCGCAAGACAGGGACAGAGACATTACAATTAGCAACATGGAATGTTAGGACGCTAAACAACGACGAAAAATTAGATAACATAAAACAAGAAAAGGAAAGAGAAAAAAATAATAATTTTAGGGATGTGCTAAGCGAGATGGACAGGAGCAGGCATCAAATAGATGACGATTGTAAGATTATTTATTCTGGATCGACAAAGGGGAGTGGCAATTATTTTGAACGGGAAAACATTAACATCTGTTCAAGGATATTGGGCCGTGTCGGACAGAGTTCTACTAGTTAAATTAAGTGGAAGACCTTTTAACATAAATGTTATTCAAGTGCGTGCCCCAACAGGAGAATCCAGTAGAGATAGTGTAGAGGAATTTTAGAATGACATAGAGTCAGCCTTAAAGAAATGTAAAAATTCAGAAATGAACATCATAATAGGGGACTTCAATGGAAAAGTTGGAAATCAAGGTGATAGATACACAGTAGAAAACTATGGTTTGGGAGAGAGAAATGAAAGAGGATACAGACTCGTAGAATGGGCAAAAGAACAGGAAATGGTAGTAGGAAACAAATGGTTTAAGCAACACCCAGAAGATTATGGACATAGAGAAGTCCTGATAGCAGGATTAGAAACCAGATTGACTACATTCTGATTAACAGAAGATTTAGAAACGCGTTAACAATAGCAAAAACAGTTCCCAGTGCTGATTGTTATAGTGACCACAGATTACTTACAGGAACATTGAGGATAAAGTTGAAGAAAGTCAAGTATATGACAGGAAACACTAAATATGATTTATGTACATTGAGTAATGACAATGAAATACAAAACAAATTCAACATAGAAGTACAGAACAGATTTGATATGTTGTCTGATCTAGAGATCCTATTCCAGGATGTGGATGATCAATGAGAAATGTTGAAGAATTCAATCTGTTTGGCTGCAGAAATAACTATTCCAAAATTAAAGAAGGTGGGTCGTAAGAAATGGATGACTGAAGAAATTTTACACCTAATGGAAACAAGAAGACTCAACAAAAATAATATTGCCACATATGAAGAAATTCACAAACAAGTCAGAATATTATGTAAGGAGGCAAAAGAAGCATGGCGTGAGGAAAAGTGCTTAGAAATTAAAAAACAACACAACAGTCAAAATACCAAATTAGTGCACAAAAGAATTCAGGAAATTACTAATAAAAGAACAAGTACATCAGCATGCTGTCTAAAAACTAAAGATGGCAAAATAATAATAGAAAAAGATCAGATTCTACATGTATGGACTGATTATGTGAAAAACCTCTATGATGCTAACAGAGAGGAACAGTATGATATTAGATTTAATAATGAAGGACCGCCAATTTTGAAGATGGAGGTTCGAAATGTTCTTAAGTATCTGAAAGTTGGCAAGGCCCTCTGTGCAGATAACATCACAACAGAAATGATTATAGCTTTAGAAGAACATTGAATAGATCAAGTCACCAGACTGCTGAACACTATTATATGATACTGGAGATATACCTTCTGCATAATGTAACTCTGTATTTATTGCAATGCCAAAGACACCAGGAGCCTTGGAATGTGATCAACATAGAACAATTAGTATAATGAGTCACATCACAAAGATTTTGCTACGAATTATCATGCAAAGAGCGAAGAAGAAAATACAGCCTGAAATAGTGGAAGAACAATGTGGGTTTGTAGAAGGAAAGGGTACAGTAAATGCTGTGTATATGCTGTGAACAGTTATTGAACGTGCTATAGAAGAAAACAAGGATATTCATCGGTGCTTTATTGACTACACAAAGGCTTTTGATAGAGTTAGACATGTCAACATGGTGGATATGCTTGCAATCTACAAATTGATGGGAAAGACATTAGACTTATAAAAAACATATATTGGAAACAACAAGCTGCCATAAGGATTGATAATGAAGTGGGACAATATCAACCTATTAAGAGAGGTGTTAGGCAGGGATGTGTAATGTCTCCAGATAATTTTGTCCCTATAAAGTGAAAATATTTTCAGAAATGTAGAAGACATAAATGGAATCATCATTGGAGGACGAAATATCAATAACATTAGATATGCAGATGATACAGTATTGATTGCAGACAATGCGCAAGATCTGCAATAATTAATAGATGCGGTTGTTGTACACAGTGAGCAACTGGGGTTAGAATTAAAGTGTAAACAGACACAGGTTAGGTAGTCAGTAAGAAGAAAGAAATACCACAATGTAATATACAATTAGATGGGAATATTCTTCAACAAGTGAATCGGTACAATTATCTCGGAACAGTCATAACATCTGATGGGAGATGCCTTGAAGAGATTAGAACAAGAATCGCCATGGCGAAAGTAGCCTTTAGCAACATGAAAAACATTCTGACCAATAAAAAGATGTCAATTGAAAGTAGAAAAAGAATGTTGCATAGAATTGTTGCAAATAGGTGCAAAGGATGTACATAGAGCCTGTTCTTTTGTATGGATGTGAAACTTGGACAATGAGCAGTCAAGCTGAAAAAACATCTGATGGCTGCAGAAATATGGTTTCTGAGGACAATGCAAAGAATACCATGGACAGACAGAAAAACCAATGACCAAGTATTATAGGAAACAAATGAAAATCGTAAATTGATTAGAGAGATTAGACGTAGACAGTCAAAATTTTTTGAACATGTTATGAGAAGAAATGGATTGGAGAAATTAGTGACAACTGGCAAGATCGAAGGGAACAGACCAAGAGGAAGACCGAGAGGAAAATACCTGGATGGCTTGGCCACATGGCATGGACGAGACAGGAACACTGAGCTGATCCACGACTCTGGTGATCGAGTGAAATGGCGAGTCATGACCGCCCAGCTTTCCGGCATGGCACATGATTGATTGATATGGTGCTTCCATGTATCTTGATAGAAAAAATGGGCACCCGATTGGAGATGTATTCAATATCATACCGGTCGACTTTACTTCTTGTGACATTTACAAAGTCTTATTTCAAGCTAGGTCGACCTGTGAACCCACACACATTGTAAAACAGTCAGCCTGGCTATGTATTTGATCACATAACACTAAAGTCGGCAGACAATCGTGACAGTCAGTGTGCTATCTCCACCCCCATCGTGTGACATATGCAGATGAAATAGTGGCAATCAAAACATAAAACATTAAACAGAACATTAACCCAGGAATATGACTGGCACCTTGCCGTCTTGACAAACGCTAGTTTGTAAAATGGAGTTATACCTATCCATTATGGACAAATAAGGCTGGGAGTACGGTGTTTTGTCACCGGAACTTCTCCCCCCATAGAAAAGTAATAATGAGGGAGATCAAAGAGCAGCCAGGAATAATATTCGGAGGTTATAATATAAACAATATACGCTATGCAGATGGCACAGTTTTGATGGCGGATAATGAAAAAGATCTAGAACAATTGTTGGACATTGTAGTAATAGAGAGTGAGAAGAAGGGACTATACTTGAATATCAAGAAAACAGTAACAATGATGATATCAAAGAAAATGGTGACACCCAAATGTGAAATATACATAGACGGGAAACACATTCACCAAGTGGATAGTTTTAAATACCCAGGGGTATTTATAACAGCAGATGGAAGATGCACAACATAGATTAAGAGCAGAATAAGGCAAGCAAAGGATGCATTTAAGAAAATGAAGAATATCTTATGCAATAAGTCAATATTATTGAATGTAAGAAAGAGAGTGCTGAAGTGCTATATAGAACTTGTTTTGCTGAATGACTGTGAATCTTGGAATGTAAATCAACAAATTAGGAAGAGATTGAAAGCAACAGAGTTGTGGTTTCTGAGACTGAATGTAGCTGAACTCCTTGGCTGTCAAAGTAACTAACAACGACTGTCTGAAAGAGGCTAATGAAACTAGAACATTATATACAACAATAAGAACGAGATAAACAGTTGTCTTGGTTTTGTGAAGAGAATAGAGGCATTGGAGAACATCATGACAACCGGAAAGATCGAGGGAGGAGAAGTAGAGTCAGACAAAGAGAAATGATGTTGGGTGGATTGAGACGGTGGCATGGGGGGATATCAGCAGCAGAGTTGATCCTGAAGACCAAAGACCGAGATCTGTGGAGAATCATAAACGCCTACGTAAGCCGTTATGGCACTTTTTCTGGTCCAGTTTATGACCCTTTTTGAGGGAGGATATTCTCATTTGTCTATTTATTCAGCCTTCATAGGTCGATTATGTTTCGGAAGGATCTGTCATGATACTTTATCTAAAATATCACTGGTATCCTTTTATGGAAGATACTTCTCTGAGACATTTCTTATAATCTCTATGTCTCTATTTTCAAAGGAGACTATGGTTCTTTTTGTGTGAATTTATGTGTAAAGAAGTGATAGTGAGTTCATTTAAACATGTAAAAAACATAATGTGGTGTTGCCTTAAAAATATAATGTCAGGTTACCTATACATTTATACGGGAGAAGATAGGCACTACCAAGACAGAGAAAAGGCCATCAATCACCCTGGCTGATGGCCTCCTGATATTCTCGGTAGCAGAGTCTGGAGAGTAAGAGGATGATTCACCTCTACTAGGGGGAGTGAGAGAGACATGTCTTGTCAATACGAGGAGTGAAGGACGGCATCAGAGGATGGAGTGATGAGACCCAACAGGGCCTTTGCCACCCTTGTGTCATAATCACTTTACCTTCCCTTGTTCTCTCTCTCTCTCTCTCTCTCTCTCTCTCTCTCTCTCTCTCTCTCTCTCTCTCTCTCTCTCTCTCTCTCTCTCTCATCCCTTTTTCCTTTTTTTCACTTGTGTCTGTGGGATTGACTATATTGTTTGGAACATATTTTCCACAGGAAAAGGTGGTTTTTGTTTGGCTGAAAATGGGGTATTTTTATAAATGATGATGAATGGGAGCGGGAGAGTCAATGTCCTCAAGGCAGGAGGAGGAGGAGGAGATGGACTTTCCAATACGGGAGGAGTGATTCTCCCTTAACCATCACTGACGCATACATTGTCTGAACAACCCTAGCATGGTAAACGCCGCTGGGCCCTATATTACTATTTCATGGTTTCCCAGTGCCAACATCGGCATCTCTAGTCACGCACTCTCTCTCTCTCTCTCTCTCTCTCTCTCTCTCTCTCTCTCTCTCTCTCTCTCTCTTACACATACGCACGCACGCACGCACGCACACACACACACACAAACATATTAATAGTCTACACCCCTGTGGTTTTAAGAATGAACATTCGCACTCCATGTGTATTAGGAAGGATCATTCGCACTCCTTGTGTTTTAGAAATGAACCTTCGCCTCTCTGTGTATTAGGAATGAACATTCAACCTGTGCACTTTAGGAATGAATATTCGCCCCATGTGTTTTTAAACATGGACCTTCACCCCGTATTCTTTAGAGATGGGCAATCCTAATCTTGTACTTTTAGCAGAACTTGTGAACATATCGACAACTTATGATGTGATATAGAAAACCTTTAGCACCCCAATGGAGCTAGGAAGGTGTTAGTTAATTCATTCGGTGTGCAAATACCTGAACCTTTAATTAACACATTAGATATAATTGGTATGCTTTCTTATTGCGATGTTATTGTTCTTTAAAATGTGGTTGTGTAATAATATGCTATATCACATGAACACTCTCACATACACACACACCCTTTCCCATGTTATCCCAATATAATGTTAAATGATATACACAGGAGTTATTAATTTACGTGTTACTTGGTGTTTAAGTTTTCGTTATGTGTGTTCTCATTGATACTGCTTGTCAAGGGACCACCTCACTCTGGAGCTGATTGTGGCTGGATACCCATACGGACTTTCGATGTACAGAGAGTGAATGATCTCCTCTCGGAAGTTCGGTAAATTGCCTATGCCCCTTTGGCCATTTGTTCACTTTATAACTATACTCCACCCCCAGGGAGTCTTATCGAGCCATTTCAAGTTTCTTAAACAGTGGCTGTAATAATTAGGGCTCCGGGAAAGTTAACCCGGTGAACAAATGCCTAGAGAAGTCTATGTGTCGGCCTAACGGCGCAAGAACGCAGCTCTGCTATAAACAGCCACAACGCAAACACGTCCGAAAACATTCTCCAGATGAACGCAGAAGAAAAAGAAGAATTAGGGCCTTCATCCCCCATTTCTTTCTTTAATATACCACAGCTAGTACCCTCCCAATTGCACTCATCCGCCCGAAGCCATTGGCACAATGTGGGGTGTCGATTTAGTGAGTACCCCCAACATTCGGCGTGAAAAAAAACAATCTCTTAAAAGTCGACAGCGTCGTCTTCATTGCCCGGGTTTAATCCCATATGGCCCAGTCTCTTTCCGCAGCGAATGCCGAAAGGTCGCACAAAGCACGAACTCTGTAGCTCCAGCGAAGACCCTTAGGAGTCTCCGAAAATTGCACCCATGAACCGAAGGACGCAGCCCGGAATCGAACACATAACCTTCGGAGCCCAAGTCAGACGGCTTGACCACTTTGCCACGGCGTTAATAGATAGCCATTAATACCGTGTAGTGCCATACGGTAGCTCAGTCATATCTGACTAAGAGCTGACAATCCATGAATAAGGTCGTGAATAACAGTCAGACAGAGCCAGTGGGTCTTGTTTCCGGACTTGGAACAGACCAGTTTTATAATCGGGCCAATTGATTACTTCACAATATCATCATCTAGTGCCTTGTCTACTGGCGTGAACGACCATGCATCTTCAGATCTTGCGACCTCCAGCAGCGTGTATCATTTGGTATGTTGCCTCTCTTCCGTCTCATGACACAAGCATATCAAGAATGTTCTCATGGTCTTCATGTATATCTCTTTCTACAAATCTTTCCATCTGTCACAAAATGTTCCAGATTTTGTCTTCTCATGATGTGGCCAAAAATGATGACTGCCTCTTTCTTATGTTTGTAATAAGATGTCTTTGTATCGTATCTTTCACTAAAATGCCCAGATTTTAGGCTGTCCTAAACATTTTCAGCATTTTTCTATAAGATCACATTTTAAAAGCCTCCAGGGATTTTTTCTCGCTGGTTTACGAATTGTCCACGTACAATTATATATTCACGATTTCGAAAACGTCAGTTTTACAATCTTGCAAAAACGATTACCCTACATATGTAAATGTATTCGCCGCATAAATGTGTTGTTACAGTACAGTATATACATGAATGTGTTGCTACAGTAAAATAGCGAAAGGAGAACAAGCCATGCGGAATAAAATCCAGTGCAATGAAGTCGACCCTCTTGATTTAAAAAATAATGGTACCCCCATAGACAACAGAAATCATGCACGGAAGTGGCAACAAGGTGGTCAGATTTCTGTAGCACGCTCTGATCAAATATACAATATATCATGTGACGTTTGTGATTTTCTTACCAGTCTGAATCACACATGATTCGTTGCGTGGTACTTCACACGTTAATTTAACCGATTCAGTGCAGAAAAAATAGTAGGTTGGACCAGATGTGGTACACAATCAAATGAACAAGTATTATAATGTAGATATATGTTCACTAAGCACCGACATTGGGGAAGATACACGCAATAAACAAATAACACAATGACCCTAAAGTGGCGTTATATCGTCCTTCTGTCTACATAAGCGAGGATCACATTTGGCGATGTATTATCCTTCGGCACTAAATCAGTTAATGCACATACCTCATCATATTCATTCTGAACATTCGACTCCGCCCTGGCTTTGTTTAGAATCACGTGCAAGCTTTTCTGTTTCTCGATGGCGTTGATGGACATGAGGCTAGCCAATGTTAAAGGGAGCTGATCCCCAAACTCCACCCCAAGAACTTCCTCAATTTGACTCCAATGGCGAGGTTTGACGGCTTGGCCTCTAAACTCAATAATGAAGTTTAACCAGCGAAGCATGACGTCCATCTGTGAAACATTCAAATGTTATAGTATGTTATATTTTTAATTTTCAATATTCTGTTCAACCCTCCTGGGTTATAATTTGGTTATATATTGTAGCTGACGCTGCGGCGAAGGAGTTGCGAATGCGATTCGCAGTCCCGCATACCCGTTCGAAACACAGCTGCGGGCGGTTTGAAAGCAGACTGCCTTGCGATGGTAGTTCATACAGTGGTATGAGTGCGGGTCCTTCAGAAAGCAATGATGTACTGCACGAAACTTACCAATAAATAACAAACTGCCCAAAAATCCTGGGGTTGACTGCGACGTCATATAAAGGATATGCAAAAAGTATATATATAATACGTTGTACATAGTTTAGCATCCTATTTCATAGATTTTGTTTTTCAGGATATGTTATATTGATTTATAATGTATGTATAATGAGATCCTGTCTATCATATAGCTATTATCATCATATAGCTATTATCATATAAAAATTCGAATATTCGATCACTAGTCTCTTCAAAGTAAACATTACATTCGCCCATGCCATACAACGCTCTCAATAAGTTTAATGGCTACGCAAGTCATTATTACATTTCTTCACTCTCTGTAAGAAGAAATCTGTACATTGCACTGTGTAGTTCATATATGTAGTCTATGGGCTCTTCGCTGATTGTTGAAGATGGAGACAGCGCGTGTATGGTAATGTCCCGTTTCCTGTAATGTCAGCTCTTGACTCAACTCAATTCAATTCATCTCGACAAGAAATTCTTAGACGCTTCAGTCAGCTCTATTTTATTTGTCTCTCTCACAGACTGACTCTGTTCCGTTCAAGAGACAAACTTTAACAGATTCAGCAACAAACAAAAAGTAGGTTTATATCAAACAAAAATGGATGGCGGAAAATAGGAAGTAGAGATGTGTTACAGTTTTGATTTAAACGTTATTAGTATGATAGAAGACATGTTGTATTATATATCAAATTAAAGGAGATTGTATACAAAAAACTACTGTATAACTATTTTAACTACAGTTTAATGTATAAACCCTTGGCAGTTACGGCAAGTTTGAATAAGACAATTTATCATCCCATGGCGTTTATCAATTAACTCCTTGAACTGTACACATTGATTCTTCTTCTTTTACTCTCCATCCCCCGTTCAACTAACTCAGATCAGGCTTCGCTATGATTTTCTTTTTTTTTTTTTTTTTGCATATCCTATTTACAGGACACAGCTGTCAACACCAGCATTTTACTGCTGTTGTTGATGCCTTGGCAAGTTTTACGTTCAGTAGTTTGCCATTGCTTTCTGAACGATCGGCTCCCATACCAACAGGTTAAAACCCCAGTGTGACACAGTCTGCTGCCAAATCGGTCACCGCTGTGTTTTGAACGCGTGGTAAGCGGCTCACAAACCGCGTTCGCAAGCCTTTGGCCACGGAGTCCTATATGTTACCACCTCGTGCAAATCCCTCCTTGGCCTCCACGTGTTATTCATACCTGCGTGGCCGAATGGATAAGAGGGTCGGCTCTTAACTTCCGGTGTGCTGAGGTCGAGGTAGCAGGTTCAACCCCTACCCCGTCAGTTGGAATAAAATGTTGACTTCTCGTCCTTGATTTGATGACATATCTTGGACATGTAGTAACAGATGATGGCAGAAGTGGGAAAAGAAATAAAAACAGAATAAAAATGGCCAAAAAATTTTCAACAACATGAAATCAGTATTAATATCTAGAATTATTAGCAACACATTAAAATGAGAATTGGCAAAAGTTACGTATATTCAACACTACTATACGGCTCGGAAGCCTGGACAATGAATAAGCAATTAGAAAGTCGAATAGAGGACATAAAGATGAGGATATTCAGAAGAATATCTCGTATATCATGGAAACAAACACAATCACATAAGTGGTTCTAAAAAAAACAAAAAACAACTGGGAATGAAAAGAGAGTTGATGAAAGAAATATAAACAAAAGAGGCAAATGAAATATTTTGGCCATCTTAAAAGACATACCAAAAACCATACTGGAGTGGGTAAGGACAAGTGAGCATGTTGTAGGCAGCGATAGAAGTGGGCAAGATAGCATTAAGAGATGGACGAATAGCAGTTTGGCAGAATGTACAATCAAGGCGAAAGACAGTGTTGGAAATCCACTGCAGCCAGCCTTCATTGTGGAGACGGCACATTATTGATTGATAAATAGACATGGTTATCTTAAGATCATAAATGTTTGGGTCTAAAGGACTTAAACACAATAGGAGAATATACACAATGTGTATGTCGGGGCAGACTTGGCTAGTGTAGCCCTGGGAGGCTACTAGAGGGGTAAACAAAAGCGCGCTATGAGTGAAGTCACCAACAAGAACATACAGTAGCTTTGTACCGACAGAGTTCTTTCTTTCTGATCCACCATGTATGTGTGATTGGCTATTCTTTACGTGTTGAAAGAAACATGACGTGTGTGAGTGTATTGTAACTTCGCTTGCATATCGTGTATGTTGTTGCAGTCGCCTAATTTATCTCAATTGTGATTTTAAATTCGTCACAATATCTCGTTAATTCTTAGTTTAGTTTAGTTTAGTTTAGTTTAGTTTAGTCGATGGATCAACATCACGGCACACGGGTGCAACGCATAAGTGCTCCTTTCTCCTCCTAACTCAAACCTGAGTCTGGAGAAACTCAGCTCAGTGCACGAACTCCGTAGCACCGGCGAGGATCCTGAAATACTTTGGGTAGATTTTTAACTCAAAATGTTGCCCGGGCAGCGCTGTTAGGCTACTCTTTTTCGATTTCCAACTGCCAAGGGATTTTTTACGTGCGCAACAATACACACGGGCGTCCAATCTCACTACCGAGACCAGGGAAAATTTTATTACTAGAAGTCCACGAGAAAAAACATCCCGGTCATCACCGGGGCTTGAACCCGGGACCTCCAGCACTCGAGGCGGACACCATACCTCGAGACCACGCTGCCCCCCCCCCCCTCTCGTTAATTCTTGCATTCACCTAACTACCGCAGTTGTTGCAGTATAACTCAATCTGCATAGCTCGCCGGTTGCTGCATTCACCTAGACTATCACAACATGTACTGTAATCACATCTTCATATCTCGCCTGTTCTTACTTTTACCAAATGTATCGCAGTTGTTGCTGTAACTCAATCTGTCTAGCACGTCAGTTGTTGCATTCACCTACGTATTAGTGTAATTACGTCTGCAAATCTCGCATGTTGTTACTATTTACTAATCAACCGAAGTTGTTGCTGTAACTCAAACTGAACATCTGGTCAGTTGATAACACTGGATAGGGAATGAAGGAGATCGGCTTGGAGAGAATGGGCATGCATGTAGTAAATCAGAAAACCTGGCCGACACTCAAAACTCAGAGGAAACGCCAGACGGACACAAAAACAGACTTACTGGTACCATTATTAGTGGGACGCTTCGCTGGTTGTTGCGTATGAGAACAGTGTACTTATAGGAATGTCCCTAGTGCTGTGAAGTCGGTTCTTGACTTAACTCGTCAGTTGTTACGCTCGCCTAACCTATCACAGCTTATTACTGTAACTGTTCCTGCATATCTCGTCTGTTGTTGCATTTACCTCTTCTATCACAGTTGGTAATGTAGCCCTGCAGATCACGTTAGTTACAGGTCTGCCTCGTTGAGAGCAATGAGTGACTTCCTTGTTACAATATTTTGCTGAGGCCTTTGCCTCCATTGATGCGCTTTAAGAACCTTCTATTTATTACTAAGTCACCCTTTGATGACATTGATATTCAGCATTCGTTTTCCTACCCTATACTGTTGGTCCAATATGGCGGATAGGCTGTTGAGCTATTAAGGTCTATGGAGTATGTTTGCTACGGTTTGCTTAAGCATTTTCCTAATTTTGGACTGCATGTACATAGTTACGGTGCTCACCTACTGAGTTAAGTGCATGGGGCGACACCGTGAGCTGTGGATTTCATGTGAAATTGTTTTACATGTCCACGGTGGTTTGTATTATGAACTGCATGTTCAGAAAAATGACGGACGCCCAGTTGCTGAACTAGCTGATTTTGTCTTAGTAATATGTTTGCAGCTGCTGTTTTCTATTGACTGCCGTTCTATCGACGATGAAATGTAATTTTACTCGCAGACTGTTTTGGTATTCTGGGAGTGGCCTTACGCATAAGTATGCCTGTGCGCGCTGTTGGTTTGTCCGGACTGCTGCCTGCTGCACTTTTTACAGGAACACAGCATTACGGGATGACTCTTTGCTGTGAAGTTGGAACCGAGAATAACGATTGGTAAAATGTATGACCCTTTGCATCATATCCCAGGCCCTTAAGTAGACGATGATCTTTAGTTGGCTGGATTTTCTCTGGAAGCGTCTAATCTCTAAGTCTGACCCATTGACGTTCAGGTCGTTTGCGTCCTGAAGTGGGAACTTATTTATCGGAGTTAAATCAAATCAAATCAAATCAACTTTATTTTAAAAGGGTCACAAATTGGGCACGCTTTCCCGTCTTACACTCGGCCCTTCCAATCACTCATCTTTCGTTTATCAAGAGCATTATACATTCACATAGGAAGAAGAAAAAACACATTGTGAAATGAATGTTGTAAACATAAACAAGGCAAATTACCATGGTATGAGGCTCATATCCCACATACCCACACATCGTCACACACACACCCCCACCTACCAACACACACACACACCCAGAGACACATAAATACCCCACCAACCGACTCATCCACCTCCTGCACATCCCCCACCCATACACACTAAGGGAGACATACATATCCCACCAACCGACCCACCCACCTCCCGCACATCCCCCATCCACACACACTGCCCTCACCTGTTACCTCAACACAAACACACTCCCCACCCACACAAACATCCCCCACCAATCCACACATCCCAAGCCCACCCAAATATACATCCTAATCCACACACCCATCCCCCACCCACACATCCTCTCCCCACCCACACCTCCAACCACCCATCCCCCAACCACACCCCCATCGACCACATATTCCCCACCCACGCACACACACCCCCCACCAACCCACACATCGCACATCCACTCACACATCCCCAAACCATACACACACATCCCTACCAACTGACATATCCCTACCCACACACACACACATCTCCCTAACCACATATACATCCCTAATCCACTCACACACACCTCACCACCCACACATACATCATTGACCCATCCACACATGCCCTAAGCCACATCCCTTCTTTCCACCCGATATCAAAGTATGGTCTCCGCGGAGACGGCGACGCAGATCTTTTCATTCATTTCCCAAACCCCAGAACCAGCTCAGTGTGCAAGTCCGCTACTGAAGCTTCACATCACTAGTTAGGCGTATCAGGATGTAACCTGGTCATGATTCAGCTTAACATACGTTATGACCGAGACTAGGTCCAGATTGCCCATGTTTCCTACACGCCTATAGAAGTTTCATTATCATCAAACTCCGACCCGTTGCCCATGGTCAGAGGATGGCCAACATAACAAGAAAGAAACAACCAACCTTTTCCTCAAACACAGAGATCACAGTATTCTTCGGCAACAGCTTCTCCAGCTTATCACAAGCCTCCATGTATTTGAACGTGTAGCTGTTGATCTCCTGGATGTCCAGTGTCTGGAAGCTTTGCTGGAAGCAAAGGTAATAGGCAGGGAAATCAGAACAGGAATTGAACTAGTATTCTTAGGTGGGCACTTACAGAACACACGCTGACAGCGGTTGATACGGAAGCATATAAATAGACACTTATGGAACTTAACATCGCATGTCCTTTACAGAAAGCATGCATATTTCTGTTCATATCTTGTTATTACTTTCTAATAAGAACAACCTATCACAAACTAATATGGAAGCACTTATATAACACTCGCTGACAAACGTTAATATGTGAGTACATATCTTGGCACTTACGGAACAATTGCTAACAAACTGTAAAGTGGGAGGACATATCTGACTACTTATAGAACACACCCTGATAAACGTTAATATGGAAGTACATAGGTGGGTACTTATAGCACACTCGCTGACAAACGTAGACTATCAACAGTGTGTCAGATAACACCAACAGTTAGACTAGCAGGAATCTGTTATATAACACCAACAGTTAGACTAGCAGGAGTCTTTCAGATAACACCAACAGTTAGACTAGCAGTAGTCTGTCAGATAACACCAACAGTTAGACTAGCATTAGTCTGTCAGATAACACCAACAATTAGACTAGCAGCAATCTGTCAGATAACACCAACAGTTAGACTACAAGCAGTCTGTCAGATAACACAAACAATTAGACTAGCAGTAGTCTGTCAGATAACACCAACAGTTAGACTAGCAGTAGTCTGTCAGATAGAACCAACAGTTAGAATAGCAGTAGTCTGTCAGATAACCCCAACAGTTACACTAGCAGTAGTCTGTCAGATAACACCAACAGTTAAATTAGCAGTAATGTCTCAGATAACACCAACAGTTAGACTAGCAGTAGTGTCTCAGATAACACCAACGGTTAGACTAGCAGTAGTCATCACATAACACCAACAGTTGACTATAAGAAGTCTGTCAGATAATACCAACAGTTAGACTAGCAGGAGTCTGTCAGATAACACCAACAGTTAGACTAGCAGCAGTCTGTCAGATAACATCACCAGTTAGACTATAAGCAGTCTCTCAGATAACACCAACAGTTAGACTAGCAGGAGTCTGTCAGATAACACCAACAGTTAGACTAGCAGTAGTGCCTCAGATAACACCAACGGTTAGACTAGCAGTAGTCATCACATAACACCAACAGTTGACTATAAGAAGTCTGTCAGATAACACCAACAGTTAGACTATAAGCAGTCTCTCAGATAACACCAACAGTTAGACTATAAGCAGTCTCTCAGATAACACCAACAGTTAGACTATAAGCAGTCTGTCAGATAACACCAACAGTTAGACTAGCAGGAGTCTGTCAGATAACACCAACAGTTAGACTAGCAGGAGTCTGTCAGATAACACCAACAGTTAGACTAGCAGTAGTCTCTCAGATAACACCAACAGTTAGACTATAAGCAGTCTGAAAGATAACACAAACAGTTAGACTAGCAGTAGTCTGTCAGATAACACCAACAGTTAGACTAGCAGTAGTCTGTCGGATAACACCAACAGTTAGACTAGCAGTAGTCTGTCAGATAACACCAACAGTTAGACTAGCAGTAGTCTGTCAGATAACACCAACAGTTAGACTAGCAGTTGTCTGTCAGATAACACCAACAGTTAAACTAGCAGTAGTGTCTCGGATAACACCAACAGTTAGACTAGCAGTAGTCTGTCTGATAACACCAACATTTAGACTAGCAGTAGTCTGTCAGATAACACCAACAGTTAGAATAGCAGAAGTCTGTCAGATACCACCAACAGTTAGACTAGGAGCAGTCTGTCAGATAACACCAACAGTTAGACTAGCAGTAGTCTGTCAGATAACACCAACAGTTAGACTAGCAGTAGTCTGTCAGATAACACCAACAGTCAGACTAGCAGTAGTCTGTCAGATAACAACAACAGTTAGAATAGCAGTAGTCTGTCAAATAACACCAACAGTTAGAATAGCAGTAATCTGTCAGATAACACCAACAGTTAGACTAGCAGAAGTCGGTCAGATAACACCAACAGTTAGACTAGCAGCAGTGTCTCAGATAACACGAACAGTTAGACTATCAGCAGTTTGTCAGATAACACCAACAGTTAGACTAGCAGCAGTTTGTCAGATAACACCAGCAGTTAGACTAGCAGCAGTCTGTCAGATAACACCAACAGTTAGACTATCAGCAGTTTGTCAGATAACACCAACAGTTAGACTAGCAGCAGTGTCTCAGATAACACGAACAGTTAGACTATCAGCAGTTTGTCAGATAACACCAACAGTTAGACTAGCAGCAGTCTGTCAGATAACACCAACAGTTAGACTATCAGCAGTTTGTCAGATAACACCAACATTTAGACTAGCAGTAGTCTGTCAGATAACACCAACAGTTAGACTAGCAGTAGTCTGTCAGATAACACCAACAGTTAGACTAGCAGTAGTCTGTCAGATAACACCAACAGTTAGACTAGCAGTAGTCTGTCTGATAACACCAACATTTAGACTAGCAGTAGTCTGTCAGATAACACCAACAGTTAGACTAGGAGCAGTCTGTCAGATAACAACAACAGTTAGACTAGCAGTAGTCTGTCAGAAAACACCAACAGTTAGACTAGCAGTAGTCTGTCAGATAACAACAACAGTTAGAATAGCAGTAGTCTGTCAGATAACACCAACAGTTAGAATAGCAGAAGTCTGTCAGATACCACCAACAGTTAGACTAGGAGCAGTCTGTCAGATAACACCAACAGTTAGACTAGCAGTAGTCTGTCAGATAACACCAACAGTTAGACTAGCAGTAGTCTGTCAGATAACACCAACAGTCAGACTAGGAGTAGTCTGTCAGATAACAACAACAGTTAGAATAGCAGTAGTCTGTCAGATAACACCAACAGTTAGAATAGCAGTAATCTGTCAGATAACACCAACAGTCAGACTAGCAGTAGTCTGTCAGATAACACCAACAGTCAGACTAGCAGTAGTCTGTCAGATAACAACAACAGTCAGACTAGCGGTAGTCTGTCAGATAACAACAACAGTTAGAATAGCAGTAGTCTGTCAGATAACACCAACAGTTAGACTAGCAGTAATCTGTCAGATAACACCAACAGTTAGACTAGCAGCAGTCTGTCAGATAACACCAACAGTTAGACTAGCAGTAGTGTCTCAGATAACACGAACAGTTAGACTATCAGCAGTCTGTCAGATAACACCAACAGTTAGACTATAAGCAGTCTCTCAGATAACACCAACAGTTAGACTATAAGCAGTCTGTCAGATAACACAAACAGTTAGACTAGCAGTAGTCTATCGGATAATACCAACAGTTAGACTAGCAGTAGTCTGTCTGATAACACCAACAGTTAGACTAGCAGTAGTCTGTCAGATAACACCAATAGTTAGACTAGCAGTAGTCTGTCAGATAACACCAACAGTTAGACTATAAGCAGTCTGTCAGATAACACCAACAGTTAGACTAGCAGAAGTCTGTCAGATAACACCAACATTTAGACTAGCAGTAGTCTGTCAGATAACATCAACAGTTAGAATAGCAGAAGTCTGTCAGATAACACCAACAGTTAGTAAATCGTTGTAAGTTACTCTGGAAGTCCCTGGTATTCGCAACATTCATGTCTCAAAACACATCTTCGCTGACTCCAGGATCTTTCTAGTTTGTTCTTTCACGAATAAAAAAATCACACGTGTAAATAATTCATAGAGGTAAATACATCAACACCCTGATTTTAAGGAAACGATAACAATCACATTGTAAGATTTGTTATTCTATGAGCCCAGTTAAGGAGTTGTGTTGTTTCTTGGCAAGTTTACATTCAGTAGTTTGCCACTGCTGTCTGAACGACCGGCACTAATATCATTGCATGAAAATACCCAGCGCAATGCGGTTTGCTTCCAAATCGCCCGCAGCGTTGTTTCGCAGCGGTATGCGGAATTGCGAATTGCGACCGTACCTCCTTGGACACAGCGATGGCACAATTAAGAAGTACAATGCAACAGATAGATGCATCTATATTTACGAAAGAAAAAGTATTAGATACACTATAAAGGCCCCGCATACAGCGAAATCGATATTGTCCATGGTTGAACGGGGCTATTTCGTCTCAAGAGTTGGAATTGGAATTGGAATAATAAGTATAATCATAAAAGCAATGTCGATTCGTATACACGGAAAATAGGCATTCGCATGTGGTATATTGCTTCAGGCATATACTAGAGACAAGAACGGAAGTTTCAAACTGTCCATACATACATTTTTCCACTTCTCCAATTTAGCATCCCAGTCGGCCATTAGCAGCCATAAATTCCGCGTGTTGACGTAGCGAGAAGACAGGTTGAACAATTCTGTGAACCTTGTGGTTGGCATCTGAAAAAAGGGCACAGACAAGGAACACACAGTACAGGTCATCCACGCGCAATAGATTCAGCTATTGACTCAGCTACAGACGATGGCTGATAAGTGATAAGACAATGTTTAATATAGAATCTATATCATAATACTGTGGGAAATACAGATGGGAGTCAGTCTTCAGTAAATCTCACTATAGTAGATGATGATGATGATCGTTGCAGTAAAACGCAGGTTGTATATATGCCTCCTCTAAGTCTTGCTTACTTGTTACTTTTTACTTTAAGTTACTTGCTTGGTTGATTGATTGGTTAGTTGGTGGCTTGGTTGGCTGACTGGTTAGTTAGTGGCTTGGTTGGTTGACTGGTTAGTTGGTGGCTTGGTTGGTTGACTGGTTAGTTAGTGGCTTGGTTGGTTGATTTGTTAGTTGGTGGCTTGGTTGGTTGACTGGTTAGATAGTGGCTTGCTTGGTTGCTTGGTTAGTTACTTGCTTGGTTGATTGATTGGTTAGTTGGTGACTTGGTTCGCTGACTGGTTAGTTAGTGGCTTGGTTGGTTGACTGGTTAGTTGGTGGCTTTGTTGGTTGACTGGTTAGTTAGTGGCTTGGTTGGTTGATTGGTTAGTTGGTGGCTTGGTTGGTTGACTGGTTAGATAGTGGCTTGGTTGGTTGACTGGTTAGTTGGTGGTTTGGTTGGTTGACTGGTTAGTTAGTGGCTTGCTTGGTTGACTGGCAAGTTAGTGGCCTGGTTGGTTGATTGGTTAGTTGATGGCTTGGTTGGTTGATTGGTTAGTTGGTGGTTTGGTTGGTTGACTGGTTAGTTGATGGCTTGGTTGGTTGATTGGTTAGTTGGTGGCTTGGTTGGCTGATTGGTTAGTTAGTGGCTTGGTTGGTTGATTGGTTAGTTGGTGGCTTGATTGGTTGACTGGTTAGTTAGTGGCTTAGTTGGTTGACTGGTTAGTTAGTGGCTTAGTTGGTTGACTGGTTAGTTGGTGGCTTGGTTGGTTGACTGGTAAGTTAGTGGCTTAGTTGGTTGACTGGTTAGTTAGTGGCTTAGTTGGTTGACTGGTTAGTTGGTGGCTTGGTTGGTTGACTGGTTAGATAGTGGCTTGGTTGGTTGATTGGTTAGTTGATGACTTGGTTGCATGACAGGTTAGTTTGTTGTTTGGTTGGTTTATTGGTTAGTTGACTGGTTAGTTACTTGCTTGGTTGATTGATTGGTTAATTGGTGGCTTGGTTGGTTGACTGGTTAGTTGACTGGTTGGTTGACTGGTTAGATGATGGCTTGGTTGGTTGATTGGTTAGTTGATGACTTGGTTGCATGAAAGGTTAGTTAGATGCTTGGTTGGTTTATTGGTTAGGTGGTGACTCGGTTGGTTGGCTGGTTAGTTATTTGCTTGTCGGTTGATTGCTTAGTTAGTTGCTTGATTATTTTATTGGTTAGTTGGTGGCTTAGATGGTTGATTAGTTAGTTGTTTGTTGTTTGTTTGTTGGTTGTTGTTGTTTTTTTTTTGGTGTTTTTTTAAAAATTATTATTTTTACCTTTTTTAAAACGATTTTTAACTGATTAAGTGTCGTGGGATGATTAATCGTTTCAAGCGACTTCCCGTATCTGCCATGAGCTTATATTCAGTAGTTGTCTATATGAAACTCCCCCTTTAATTTCATATATAATATTGCCTGTTTGCTACCATATTGTGACTGTATTGTGTATGTCCACAAACGAATGCCGTCATTCACGATCAATTATTTTGAAAACTGTCTGTTGCATCGTTATGAAATTTTTCCAGCCGTCTTATATTTACCCCCACCCAAGGAATATGTCTTTGATAGGTCCAAAAACAACTTAATCATTGAAAGCGGCGACATTCCTTTGATCTTGTGCTGAACAACTAGTGATTTCTCGCTAACGAAGTTATTTTTACGGTAATGTGAGACATGTCAATTCTGTTGACACACAAAGGCGTATCCGGATTCGTATGAGAGTGGGTGCAATGAAAGAATTAGCTTAAAATCGACAGGGTCGGCTGCATTGCATCGGGTGTTTATCCCATATGGCTCAGTTTCTTTCCGCAGCACGGAAAGCGTCGCACAAAGCACGAACTCCGTAGCTCCAGCGACGACCCTCGGGAGTCTCCGAAAAAATGCACTCGTGAAATGAAGGACGCGGCCCGGAATCGAACATACAACCTTCGGAGCCCGAGTCAGACGGCTTGACCACTTCACCACGGAGAATCCCGAGAGGGGTGCAATGTGTAATATTAGTAAAGACAGAGAATTTACAGAGGCACGGGGTAAATAATTTGTAAATTAACAGGAAAGTAGAAGGAATATATTTCTTACCTTATTTTTCATTTCCTTCTTGTTTCTTCAGCTGATGCTGATGCTGTAATGTTTAGGGCCTGCAATTCGTCTGAATAGTTGGAGCAAAATATCCCAGTAAGTGTGTACGTAGATTAAGGTCTGAGATCTGCTCATACCTTAATCTGTGTCGGACGATTCCAGTAGGTTGATGATTGCTCTCGGTTGCATAAAAGTCAATCCATCCTTTCTCCAATAGTCCTCTTCCTCTTTCAACACATGGTCCTGACGTTTTTTCCAGTAACTTTTATCAATATTTAATAGCGCGGACAGACAGACAGACAGACAGACAGACAGACAGACAGACAGAAAGGCAGGTAGGTAGGTAGGCAGAAAGGTGGGTGGGTGGATGGCTGGCTGGCTGGCTGGCTGACTGGGTGGGTGGGTGAGTCGGTGGGTCGGTCGATGGGCCGGCCGGCCGGCAGGTAGGCAGGCAGGTTGGTAGATTAGATAGATAGATAGATAGATAGACAGACAGACAGACAGACAGACAGACAGAAAGACAGACAGACAGACAGACAGACAGACAGATAGATAGATAGATAGATAGATAGATAGATAGATAGATAGATAGATAGATAGATAGATAGATAGATAGATAGATCCCCGCCAGGAGCCGGGCCGAGCCAGCTAGTTTATTTATATAATCACGTTTCATGAAAGAACCCACAGTTTGACGACACCTCTGAACCTACACCATATAAATTCCCTCAGTCTGTCAAAATCAAAACCGCGCAGACAAATTTTAAAAATTCGGGGGTGTGTCTTGTTGAAACGGTAATACTCTTAAAATGATGGAATAATTGCGGGGGGGGGGGCAATAAAATATATACCGCGTATAACCAAACATTGAAATCTGCTGTACAATCTCCAGAACAAAAATTTGTTTGTTGGGTGGACATAATTATAAGGTTATATACTAAATCTCATTATTTTCCCTCAATTGGTTACTGAGATATTGAATTTTATATTGAGGCAACAAAAAAAAAACACACACACTATAACAACTTTAAAGTCATGGCTGACACATCCCTGCTTCCCATTTTCCGACATCCATTTTTGTTTGGTCCAAGCCTAATTTGTTTTGTTTGGCACTGAATCTGTTAAATTCAGTATTCAGTTGAGACTGTGTTGATGTAATTGATAGTGTCCCTTCGTGTAGCCGAGACAATGGTCATGTTGTTGGGAATCTCCCTTTGTCGACATTTATCTAACCCTCCTAGGCTTTAGAGGTCTCAACTCATCTCATAATCTTCATCATGTTCCTCTTGTACCTTGCGGTGTCGAGGTGAAGTATAAACAGCGGGAGAGTGCCCGTTTATGGGCTTCATGTATCGGATATTCCCATGGACTCTGTTATTCCCTGCGTCCATCGTTTACTGTGGTAGGCCTCTTCCTCTGCTTCCATCTGGAAGTTTATAGGTTTACCCCATTATAACGTGTAATTAATGATAGCAAAGATTAATGTATAATATAAATGACACAAAGTCGACGTTGAAATAATTATGTTGAGAAATATTCAATGAGCTTGATCCGAAAGGTCGGTACGGGTTCTGTACGTAGACAGTGGGTTGTATCGCTGCGGAATCTTCGGACCGGGTTATGCGGGAGTTAAGGGAAATGAACGAGCTGATAAATTTGCTGACTCTGCATCCCCTGCAGATAGCCAGTCCATGGATTGTGGCGATGTTCTTAACGCGCTTAGAGAGATGTCGAGAGTGGAGGGCTTAGACGCCAATGAATCCACTTTGTTGTCAAGAATGACAGACTTGGAAGTTAGAATTGGCACGGCCAGACACGAGAGGCACATCTGGAGAATGAGGGACCTCGTCAACCAACACAAACTGGCGCTATTATCCGCCGGACGAAGATGCATTTGTTAGTGGGCGGTGGGTGGGGGGGGGGGAGGGGAGAGCTCTGAGCAGCTATTGACGTGTCTGTAGTGCAAGCATGATACCCTAATTATATAACTAACTAAATAACTAACTATGTTGAGAAACACAGCACCTAATCAAACCTACCCCAAGATATCGCTGCACCTCCCTGACAAAGTTAGCCATGCCCACATGTGTCCTCACCACATCTTCGGTCTCTATCAGCATTTTCCGGATCTGGGCCGGATCAGACTTGCCGTCCAGCAACAACTCGGCTTCCACCAACGGCCTCACCACGTGCTTAACCTTGGGATGAAAGTATTTACAGCCTGAATAGTTGCTGCCTCCACAGACTGCGGGAATCAGGTCATTTTGTTGAATATGACTAAATCTATATGCAGTATATAAGGGATCCTGTTATGCGTCTTAACGCTCAGCATGTTATTAAAAATAAAGCGTGAGCCAGAGCAAACGTTCTGAGGGCTATAATCGATACACATTTACTGTTGTCTGCTCAAAAACGTGAGCCAGGACATGTCGATTGAAACAGATTTGAACACATTACCACCGTACCTGTTGGCGAACGATGAGATATTATGCTACCAGGCTGTCCAGGTATATGGTGCGATCCTCATATTTTACTAGACCAGTCGGCTTTCGATAGATGATGTTATCAATCTCGTGCCGGAGGCCTTTACTTCCCAGGACATTGTCTGTACCATTTCAACCTTTGTGTCTTTGTCGAATATTTTCATCTGATGTTAGTTTCAATTGTCCTTTGTGTTTTGGCCTCTGTGACTCATTCAGTCCCAGACAGTTGTTATTTCAAGCTCTATATTCTGATTTTCAAAGTCAGTATAACTACAGGTAGGCCCCACTATACGTCGCCTAGATATACGTCGTTTCGCTATAACGTCGTTGTCACAAAGAGGACTAACTTCACTTTACGTCGCTACGTTTCGCCATAACGTCGTGTTGAGGCTGGCGATCGGGCTGTTGATATCGGTAATGTCCATGGTTAACCTCCAACTACGGTAAGGAAAATTAATGCAGGTGCTGAAAAAATCAAAGAGGGTGCTAAAAAACGTAACCCCTTTGAGTGCTTCCAAGATCACTTGTACCAGAGGTATACTTATGGAGAATATGGAAGCACAACTGGCCGTCTGGATTGAAGACCAGAACTAACGAGATATGCCTGTGAGCAAGATGGCTATCCAAGAGAAAGGAAAGTCTCTCTATGAAGATCTAACTAAGAAAGCGGGTGAGAGCAGTACTAGTAGTGCTGATGATAGTTTTGGAGCGAGTCGTGGTTGGTTTGAGCGCTCTAAGAAGCGTTCACACCTGCACAACATTCAGACAACAGGTGAAGCGGTGAGTGCTGATACTGAGGAGGGTGGTTACTGTGCAACAGACATTGGACATATTTTTTGTTCAAGCAGAGAAGTGCCAGGAATAGAACAGGAAGAGGTTACAGTTTCATCCTCAGATGAAGAGGCAGAATTTAATACCTCTACGTCCCAATAACTCTACAAATCGCCCTCCAACCCACCTCTCTTTAGCCAATAAATATCAACAACCATCAAAATAAACATTACTGTGGTACACAATGCACTGTATTTCATTTAATTCTATGGGAAATAGTGTTTCGCTATACGTCGTTTCACTTAACGTCGCTTTTTCCAATATCGTAACCCTGACATTAACCGGGGTCTACACTCAAATGAATACTGTAAACAGATTAGAGAAATTAGGCTTCACCATTTTGTGAACACTTTATGAGAAGACATAAATTGAAGAACTTGTTGACAACTGGCAAGATTGAGGGGAAAAGAACACGGGGAAGGCAGAAACGTAAATACCTGGATGTCTTGGACACGGGGTATGGTCGAGACAAAAACACTGAGCTGATCCACAACTCTGGTGATCGTGTGAGATGGCAAAACATGACCGTTCACGCTTATCGGCATGACACATGAAGATTGATTATAACTACACTCCGGATATTCCTGCACATGCTCCATTCCCTTCTTTAGTAGCCACAGGAGAGTAACCATGCTGCTTACTCCAGAAGACATTTTATTATAAGTCTTCTTGGCATTTCCTCTACGCTTTGAGCATCACGCAGACCGTCTAACCCCTACGTTCTGAGCCAGTGTTTCCAGGTATGGATAATCCGTCTGTTCCATTGCACTCTCCTCCCGATTATGTCTTAGCTCGCCACCCAGAAAGACTGCAGCAGCCAATCTGTCATCCTATTTCTTGCCCCGCACACCCGCATTCCCCCTCCAACACGCAATGATATTCTCGCAATCTTCGTCATGCCAAGCGATGCTAGCCACCGCACCCGAAACATGCCGGTTTTCCACTTTTCGTTACAAACACAGCGTGTCTGGATGTCCACCAATCATCGAAAGATTGCCGTCAAATCCCCAACTTCCATTCTCATGCTAAATGTTGTTGTAGCATAAATTAAATGTTGTTGTAACCCCACTTGAGTTCTTTGACTTCAGAGCATGGCTTCACATGAAAACCTTAAAAGTGTGATATAAATTGCAATTGCCATACCAATATCTTTTAGCCTGTCAATATTGTTGTTACGGATGTCAAGAATGTTAAGCACGTGACATGACAGTGCAGACGAACAAGGTGACGTCATAAGGACAGTTTAAAGATGGCAGCCCCACGTTTGACATGCACTAAAGAGGATCAGATTTCTGTTATCTTTTTGATCAGTGAAGGGGTGAATCCTACATAAATTAATCGGCGAATGAAGGTACAGTATGGTTTTGCATTTCTGTCAGTCCGACAAGTGTATGAGTGGAGTAGGAAGTTTCATAAAATGTGTGGGTCCGATGAAGAGGTACAGCAGGTCGTACATGCTCGGTTGCATACGCGACCAAGAGAATATTTTTCTACAGGAATCATCCAAGCACGTTCTTGGCCCTGGAGGACTTGCTTTGAACGCATTTGTTGTTCACTTTTTCAGAATATATTCACCAAAATATAAACAAAAACACGTAAGTTTTTCATTTGAAGCTTCATCGTAGAATTGACACACGTAATGGTAGGATGGGATTGTCGAACATAAGACATGTATACCATTACATTACATTACATTGGCACCTTTCCGTCTTGACAGACGATAGTTTGGTACATTGTGCTTCAAAAAGGCTTAATAACTACGACCCATGGCGGTGGCGAGTGTGGCTGGTAAGGCCAATTCTTGCTGCAAATGTTTGCCCACAGTAGGTGCATGTGAAAACATGGTCATTTCCACCATTTTGCACCATCTTACCACTCATGTATACCATACATAGAATAACCAATAAATGCTTGGTGATTTCCTTGGTACTGAAGTAGTAACAACATGTAGAATATTCATATTTGTTTGCCGACTATAACACTCACCTGGAAATATAAATAGCGGACATCTCTGACCAGACACTTTTCTATGGCATCAACCAGGCCGTCCCTCTCTGGGAGACTTGTTTCTCCTACGTGTCGGGCACTGGTGATGAGGTAGTGTGTGGATTCAAACGCTCGCCTGTCCACCTCAGTGTGCGGCACATCAAATCTGTGGACACAGAAGCTGACTGAAGATCACACAACGAAGTGCCTTCAGTCTGGCTGATGTTAGAAGTGAAAACTGGTAGATCCGTTGTATAAGAAATGTGTAGCTGCTATATGGATGGTTTGGCTTGTGGGGTGAACAGATGTGATGACCAAGAAATTCATAGAGAAGCATGTAGTTGGGAAAAAGATATGGCAAAAGAGACATTTGAAGGCAAGGAAACAGACTGACAGACATATATACAAACACACAATTAGCTATTCAGAATCTGATATGTGGATAGGTAGAGACATTATAAAACATGCATGCAGAGACATACAGACAGATGTAAAGACAGATAGACACATAGATACACAGACAGGGAGGCAGGCAGGTAGGAGAGGTATGTAAGTTGGGTGGCGAAAATACAAGCAGAAAGGCAAACTGACATAAGCAGACAGACAAAACAACCATACAGACATTCAGAGAAACATACAGAAAGGCGGAAAGGCAGCCAGGCAGAGAGACAGATACATTATCGGGCCGGCACACATAGGTACAGTCAGAATGATACAGAAAATTGCTATATGACCAATACAATAATTAATTCGCACAGTTACATATCTAACACCAAATATATAGACAAAGAAACGATTCCACGGATGATTCATTGACAACTCAACAGAAAGAACACCAAAACACAGCACAAGGACAAACAGTGGATGCTGGACTGCACCTGTCTATGATGCTGTAGAGCGTTGCAATCTGGCTGATATCAGAGTTCTCCAGATTCTCCAGCAGCTCATTGAACGCATCCAAGGCAACCAGACGCTTAAAGAGATGGACCAGCCCTGTCGGGTGGCTTTCTAATGTTGCATGCAGATCGTTCAGTTTCTGAAGTCGGTTGAAAGATAATACCCAGAGTTGTCTAATGTATATTACAAATACATATGCTAATGATGATCATGATGACGTTAATGATGATGCCAATGATGATGATTGAGGAGCGAATGGCCTAGTGGCTAGAACGCCAGACATTCATTCGGGAGACCCAGGTTCGAATCCTCGATAAAGTGGTGGGTCCTCTTCTGTCGCGGGCAAAGAAAAAACATAGCTCACGGCGTCTGCACTAGTCAGGCGGATTTAATTCCCGACCGAAACTCAAGACACCCCCCCCCTCCTAGGCCCAAACACCCAAAACCATGTCATATACTGCACGGTAAAGGGTATGTACGTCAGCATTAACGACAGTTTTAGTTTTGATAGAAGATTATAACAATGCTCATAATAATGATAATAATGATCTTAACAGATTCAGTGAGAAACAACAAGGTTTGCTCCCTCTACAGATTCAATCCAGGTAACGGGCTCTATATCTCCGTGGTAAGGTTTGCTCAATATAGACAGATCCAACCCAGGTAACGGGCTCTATATCTCCGTGGTAAGGTTTGCTCACTGTAGACAGATCCAGCCCAGGTAACGGGCTCTATATCCCCGTGGTAAGGTTTGCTCCCTGTAGAGATTCATCCCAGGTAACGGGCTCTATTATCTCCGTGGTAAGGTTTGCTCCCTGTAGAGATTCATCCCAGGTAACGGGCTCTATTATCTCCGTGGTAAGGTTTGCTCCCTGTAGAGATTCATCCCAGGTAACGGGCTCTATATCTCCGTGGTAAGGTTTGCTCCCTGTAGAGATTCATCCCAGGTAACGGGCTCTATATCCCCGTGGTAAGGTTTGCTCCATGTAGAGATTCATCCCAGGTAACGGGCTCTATATCTCCGTGGTAAGGTTTGCTCCCTGTAGAGATTCATCCAGGTAACGGGCTCTATATCTCCGTGGTAAGGTTTGCTCCCTGTAGAGATTCATCCCAGGTAACGGGCTCTATATCTCCGTGGTAAGGTTTGCTCCCTGTAGAGATTCATCCCAGGTAACGGGCTCTATATCCCCGTGGTAAGGTTTGCTCCATGTAGAGATTCATCCCAGGTAACGGGCTCTATATCTCCGTGGTAAGGTTTGCTCCCTGTAGAGATTCATCCCAGGTAACGGGCTCTATATCTCCGTGGTAAGGTTTGCTCCCTGTAGAGATTCATCCCAGGTAACGGGCTCTATATCTCCGTGGTAAGGTTTGCTCCCTGTAGAGATTCATCCCAGGTAACGGGCTCTATTATCTCCGTGGTAAGGTTTGCTCCCTGTAGAGATTCATCCTAGGTAACGGGCTCTATATCTCCGTGGTAAGGTTTGCTCCCTGTAGAGATTCATCCCAGGTAACGGGCTCTATATCCCCGTGGTAAGGTTTGCTCCATGTAGACAGATTTAATCCAGGTAAAGGGTTCTATTTCTCCGTGGTAAGGTTTGCTCCATGTAATCAGATTCCATCCAGGTAAAGGGCTCTATATCCCCGTGGTAAGGTTTGCTCCATGTAGAGATTCATCCCATGTAACGGGCTCTATTATCCCCGTGGTAAGGTTTGCTCCATGTAGAGATTCATCCCATGTAACGGGCTCTATTATCCCCGTGGTAAGGTTTGCTCCCTGTAGAGATTCATCCCAGGTAACGGGCTCTATATCCCCGTGGTAAGGTTTGCTCCATGTAGACAGATTCCACCCCATGTAAAGGGCTCTATATCCCCGTGGTAAGGTTTGCTCCATGTAGACAGATTCCATCCAGGTAAAGGGCTCTATATCCCCGTGGTAAGGTTTGCTCCATGTAGACAGATTTAATCCAAGGTAAAGGGTTCTATATCCCCGTGGTAAGGTTTGCTCCATGTAGACAGATTTAATCCAGGTAAAGGGTTCTATATCCCCGTGGTAAGGTTTGCTCCATGTAGACAGATTTAATCCAAGGTAAAGGGTTCTATATCCCCGTGGTAAGGTTTGCTCCCTGTAGAGATTCATCCCAGGTAACGGGCTCTATATCCCCGTGGTAAGGTTTGCTCCATGTAGACAGATTCCATCCCAGGTAAAGGGCTCTATATCCCCGTGGTAAGGTTTGCTCCATGTAAACAGATTTAATCCAGGTAAAGGGTTCTATTTCCCCGTGGTAAAGTTTGCTCCATGTAGACAGATTCCATCCAGGTAAAGGGCTCTATATCCCCGTGGTAAGGTTTGCTCCATGTAGAGATTCATCCCAGGTAACGGGCTCTATTATCCCCGTGGTAAGGTTTGCTCCATGTAGACAGATTTAATCCAAGGTAAAGGGCTCTATATCCCCGTGGTATGGTTTGCTCCATGTAGACAGATTTAATCCAAGGTAAAGGGCTCTATATCCCCGTGGTAAGGTTTGCTCCATGTAGACAGATTCCATCCCAGGTAAAGGGCTCTATATCCCCGTGGTAAGGTTTACTCCATGTAGACAGATTCCATCCCAGGTAAAGGGCTCTATTTCCCCGTGGTAAGGTTTGCTCCATGTAGACAGATTCCATCCAAGGTAAAGGGCTCTATTTCCCCATAGTAATGTTTCCTCCATGTAGACAGATTCCATTCCAGGTAAAGGGCTCTATTTCCCCGTAGTAAGGTTTGCTCCATGTAGACAGATTCCATCCAGGTAAAGGGCTCTATATCGCCGTAGTAATGTTTGCTCCATGTAGACAGATTTAATCCAAGGTAAAGGGCTCTATATCCCCGTGGTAAGGTTTGCTCCATGTAGACAGATTTCATCCAGGTAAAGGGCTCTATATCCCCGTGGTAAGGTTTCCTCCATGTAGACAGATTCCATTCCAGGTAAAGGGCTCTATTTCCCCGTAGTAAGGTTTGCTCCATGTAGACAGATTCCATCCAGGTAAAGGGCTCTATATCGCCGTAGTAATGTTTGCTCCATGTAGACAGATTTAATCCAAGGTAAAGGGCTCTATATCCCCGTGGTAAGGTTTGCTCCATGTAGACAGATTCCATCCAGGTAAAGGGCTCTATATCCCCGTGGTAAGGTTTGCTCCATGTAGACAGATTCCATCTAGGTAAAGGGCTCTATATCCCCGTGGTAAGGTTTGCTCCATGTAGACAGATTTAATCCAAGGTAAAGGGCTCTATATCCCCGTGGTAAGGTTTGCTCCATGTAGACAGATTTAATCCAGGTAAAGGGTTCTATATCCCCGTGGTAAGGTTTGCTCCATGTAGACAGATTCCATCCAGGTAAAGGGCTCTATATCCCCGTGGTAAGGTTTGCTCCATGTAGACAGATTCCATCCAGGTAAAGGGCTCTATATCCCCGTGGTAAGGTTTGCTCCATGTAGACAGATTTAATCCAAGGTAAAGGGCTCTATATCCCCGTGGTAAGGTTTGCTCCATGTAGACAGATTTAATCCAGGTAAAGGGTTCTATATCCCCGTGGTAAGGTTTGCTCCATGTAGACAGATTCCATCCAGGTAAAGGGCTCTATATCTCCGTGGTAAGGTTTGCTCCCTGTAGACAGATTACACTCCAGGTAACGGGCTCTATATCTTCGTGGTAAGGTTTACTCCATGTAGACAGATTCCATCCAAATTAACAAGCCGTATCTACCCTTGGTAGGGTTTGCTCAATGTAGACATAGTCTATCTATCAACTAGTAGATCTTTCTTTTCTAATGTTTCCAGTCCTGGACTACTCTTTACTATTTCTAACTTACTGGGCATTCCTTGCGCGGACAATTTGTTTTCGCCCTTATCCGAGAAGACTACGTATCCGATCTCAATACCCAACAGAAACAGATAAAATGGGAGGGGCGTGTGATATCATTACAAATGCCAAGCCCTATCATCATCATAATCATCATCATCATCTTCCACTTCTGCCGTCAAGCGACGTGGGGAGGAATAATTTGCGTTCCAGCGCCCGGTGGGCGGCACTGGATAGTGTCATTCCGTGTGGTTGTACAATGTCTCTGATGTCGTCAATCCATTTTCTTCTTGGACGTCCTCGTGGTCTCGACGCAGATGATCTTTGATGTAAGGCCAGTAATGGTGTTTGCTGATGTTGCATTCTAACGACATGGCCAAACCACTTGATCTTCTGTCTTTCAATAAATGTGGCACAAGGTGTTGATCCCACAGTCTGTCTGATAATAGCATTTCTTACTCGGTCTCGGATTGTTAAGTTGGCAGCTCTCCTCAGGCATCTCATTTCGCAGGTGTTGATTTTGCGAAGGTGTAATTTGGATAAAGTCCAGGTTTGAGATTGGTAGCATAGGGTTGGTGTGAATATGCTGTTTATTATCTGTCGTTTTGCGGACATGGGTATGTTTGGATGTTTCAGTAAGGAGTGATAGTTGATATGTAAGTGCACTAGCTATTTGGCATCTGATTTCAATTTCTCTGTCCAATCTGCCATCTTCTGTGATCATACTTCCAAGGTATTTGAATTCTTTAACTTGTTTCAGAGTTGCCAAGGCCTATGCTTGGGTAAATTTACGTACCTTTAGAGCTTGAGATGGACACCGAAACCTCTCAACCACCTCTTTCCCTAAAAAAAATGTTTTGCATATCCTTTACAGGATATCGCTGTCAACATCAGCATCTTTCAGCTGATTGTTGATTTCTTGGCAAGATTACACTCAGTAGTTTACCATTGCTTTCTGAGCGACCGGCTCCATACTCTCATAAGTCACTGGCGCGACTCGAACCTCTTCCAATTCTCATGCGCTCACGTCAACCACGAGAGTATTCGGGGTTACGGAGAAAGCTGCTAACACCTCAGCCAGGGAGACATGCACCTCTTTCCCACATCAGCAAAATGACCGCAAACAACAACAGTAATGCCGAGATCAATACTAACAAAACTCAACAACAGCAAAACAACATACGGACAACGACATAAACAACAACAATAATACACATCACACCATCACGGTTTTCAACAACACCAATAGCCTGTGCAGCGTGTAAAACCATCACGGGATCATACCTCGATCAAGGCCCTGATTCTCCGAACGACATCGGCGTTTATCTCCAACTGTAGGAACTGCAAGCCTTCAACTGAGCACTGGTGGACAAACTCCTTGTAGGGCGTCAGATCAATGAGAAACATGCCCAGGCGTTGAGACTCGGGCAGCCGGTCTGCAATCTTCAGCTGTTAACACGATATTGTTAACGATCCATATACTTCACAAACAATGTACCTCACACACAATATACCTCATAAACAGTATACCTCACAAACAATTATCTCACACACAATATACCTCACACACAATATACCTCACATAAATATACCTCACACACAATATACCTCATAAACAATATACCTCACACACAATATACCTGACAAACAATATACCGCACACGCAATATACTTCAGAAGTAATTTACCTCACAAACAATGTCCTTACAAACAGTATAGCTCACAAACAATATACCTCACACACAATGCACCTTGGAACACATAAAGCATCATCTATCTGTTGCTAATAAAGTACGTTTAGCATGGGTACTTGAGGTGCAAGGACACAAAGTAAACTATATCAAGCACGTGAATAAAGTCAAAGTCATATCTTGTATGTTCTTGCCTTCAAGCACTTGGAATCAACGACTGGCAAGAGAAGGACCACCAGAGAGACGAATGGAGACGGATTGTATTTGCAGCAAAGAACCTCAATGGCTCGGAAAGCTGAAGAAGAAGAAGAAGAAGAAGATCATGTACTCAACTAGATATTGAGGATTCTCACATTTGGACCCACCAAGGGGCATCCTAAATACATCACGTACTCAACAAAATATTGAGGATTTTCATATTTGAACCCACCAAGGACACCAGGAGATCTTAAATAAATTAAAATTTTGTACAAACAGAAAGAGTTCGTTGTAAATTTTAAATGACTATGGGAATAACAGACGTTCCACATTGGAAAAATACCTGTGACTATCTGTTTTTGTGTTTTAATGGTTTCAGCTGAAGTATTATATATTTATTCACTTCATATGATATATAACTCTGCCTTATACACCTGATGAGTTGCAGCGAAATATGCCAGGTTAGCTTGACAAACTAGAAGAGGAGTCGCCGGATTAGTTATTTTGATAAGTTAAAGAAAGTCCTAACCTGTACAGTTCGCGGCGACTGCACTAGCAGGCGGACTTAATTCCTCAGTCTCAAGACCCCCCAGCCCTACACTGCAAGTACTATAGGCAGTGGATGGCAGATAAGTTAAAAGGCTATTTCCATGTCCTTTACAGGATGTCGCAATCAACCCAGCATGTGTTGCATGTTTGTAATTTACTAGCCAAGGTTACGTTTAGTAGTTTGTCAATGCTTTCTTGACGACTTTGTTAAAATTCAACGCGCCTTCTGTTTCCATATCGTCTTGTTTCGAACACGAAACGGGAGATTGTGAATCGAATTCACTACCAATTCGCCACGAGACGCCGGAAAGAAATGAGTAGTTATTAAAATTATGATACATATTATTATATAAATTACGAAATATAATTGTATTACCGATTGTTATAATAAGATCACTACAAGATCAAGACAGTATCAACAGGCTGCTAACATTTTCGAATCGTGTGAATTGTGAGGTTTCTTAAATAATGAAATTTGTTGAAGATTCTACATAACAAATACCATTACGTTTGATTAAAAATTCATGAAATCATCTATTATGAGTTGATTAAGACACTGAGAATCATTATAATCATCATCATCATCATCATCATCATCATCAAGTGCCCTGCCAGCTGGCGTAGTCGTTCATGTCTCTCCACAGATCACGGTCTTTGATGTTCTGGATCAACTCTGCAGATGATATTCCTTCATGCCACTGTTCAGTCCATCCAGCATAATCTTTCTTGGTCTGATTCTTTTCCTTTTGATTTTTCCAGTTGTCACGATATTCTCCAATGCCTCTCTTCTCCTCACATGACCAAAGAATTATGTTTGTCTCTTCCTTATTGTTGAATAAAATGTTCTAGTTTCATTAACCTCTTACATACAATGGTTGTTAGTTACTCTGGCAGTCCAAGGAATTCGCAACATTCGTCTCAGGAACCACATCTCTATTGTTTCTATGGTATTTCTAATTTGTTCATTTACATTCCAAGATTCACTGGAATACAGCAAAACACACTGCATGTAGCATTTCAGCACTCTCCTTCTTATATTAAATTATACGGAACTGAACATTAAAATTCTTGTCTTGCAACAATGAGTTCTCACCGAAGATAAATTAGCTCATCAATCGATGACAACTGTTAATAAGGTTTTGCGAAGGCAACATCAATTTTCAACTCCAGAGGTTATTATTCACATATAGACGCCATAAACAAAGATCTGTGGAGATGCATAATCTCATCCGCCAACCAGTAGGCCACATGATAGAGATAATGAATCACCTTAGATAGTATTATGATGTGGCAGGTGTTTTGCAAACCGCCACTGTCACTTGACTTGCCGAAAGATTCTCCACATCAGGCAGTTCTCATGTTTCAAGAATGTTTGTTCCAAACATGCCTTCATAATCTTATGTCCATCTTCGTGCTGGTCTACCATTGCCTCTTTACGCAAGAACCGTTGCCGTCCATAACTCTTTTTTTTTAAAAATCGAAACCACTAAGGTATTTAATGTGGCCAAAGAATTTCAGTTTCTGAGAAATAAAGCTGTTTATGATCCAGCTGTCTCCGATGTTCAGAACTAATAGATTGTCGGAAATTTTGTTATTCGTAATCCACGATATTCTAGGAAATGTTCTTTAACATTTAAGTTCAAATTTCCAGTAATAGCAGCAGCAGCAGCAGTAGCAGTAGCAGGAGCAGTAGCAGTAGTAGTAGCAGTAGTAGCAGTAGTAGTAGCAGTAGTAGTAGTAGTAGTAGTGTAGTAGTAGTAGTAGTAGTAGTAGTAGTAGTAGTAGTAGTGGTGGTGGTGGTGGTGGTGGTGGTGGTAGTAGTAGTAGTAATAGTAGTGGTAGTAATAGTAGTAGTTGTAGTAGTAGTAGTAGTAGTAGTAGTAGTAGTAGTAGTAGTTCAAATTTCCAGTAGTAGCAGCAGCAGCAGCAGTAGCAGGAGCAGTAGCAGTAGTAGTAGTAGTAGTAGTAGTGGTGGTGGTGGTGGTGGTAGTAGTAGTAGTAGTAGTAGTAATAGTAGTAGTAGTGGTGGTGGTGGTGGTGGTGGTAGTAGTAGTAGTAGTAGTAGTAGTAATAGTAGTAGTAGTAGTAGTAGTAGTAGTAGTAGTAGTAGTAGTAGTAGTAGTAGTAGTAGTAGTAGTAGTAGTAGTACAGTAATAATAATAATAATAATAATAATAATACAAATCCGAAACATATCCTTTACAAAAGGTCGCAATATAACCTAGTATGTATTGGCTGTCTGTGATTGTCTAGGCTATGTTTGTACAGTAGTTCGCCATTTCTTTCTGGATGCCAACCATTTGTGAAAATCAAGGCAAAACAATTTGCTCTTAAATCACCTGCGATCGACTTTGAACCTGGTATGTCGGGATTGTGAAACTGTCCATAAGCAGCAGACCACGATAATAATAATAATAATAATAATATAATAATAATAATAATAATAATAATAATAATAATATAATAATAATCAGGTGCCTCCTTCCCTCCGCTAGCCTACGGGACACCCTTGGGCAAGGTGGAGTACCCGTTTAGCTCCCCCAACAGGGTAACGTGAAGCCATTGAGCAGGTGGTGGATTGGACTTGGGAGCAGCCGACAGATAGTTGTTGGTTATGGTTTCAAGTCAGTGACGGTGGGCAGAGGATCTCTCAGTAGAGACAATGGCTATAGTCATCCGATCAGTATGGTCACTGCCAGGGAGGAAGAATGGTATAGACTTCCCTCCTTATTGATTCCCGGGCAGAGGAGGCTCGTCAGCCTTGGTTGGTATCTCTTCTAAGAGAGGGAACTCTAAATCTCAAACCTCCGCTGCCTTGCGGGTATACCCATATGGGAAAGGCTTCGGGAGTAAACCCTGAGGACAAAACCGGAGATGGAGTTCTAAGGCAGTTCCATGTTGTAAACAACATAGTTCTGTCAACTCCTGCGACGGCACCGATGCCAAGTTGCATTGGCTACTGCCTTTCCCTTGGTCAACATCGGCGACGTGGAGAGGGGGAACTTGCTACTGGGCAACAACCGGTTCTCCGATTTCCATTGCCCAGGCTTGTGCCCTGAAGAGGTCACTTCAGCACCGCGTAAAGCGGTGACACAACACGGGAAGCAGCATTTGCCGGTTATAAGTCTTAATGCTCGATTGGCGTAGAGCAAGGCGCTAGGGGCTACTTTCGACGGTGGGAGAGATCATCGTATCTCACTAGACAGCTACCGCCCGCCTAAGCTGGGCAGCCCGCAGTCAATAAGGTGTTGTCTCGCCACGGTTCATCTGCTCCTGAGGGTGTGTGGAGCTTAGGGGGAAAATCCTGACACATGGACCGCAACCTATACACCCAGCAACAAGATAAAAACAAAACAACCGGCCCTAAGGCTAGGAACATGGAACGTAAGAACCATGACCCCTGGCATCTCAGACGATCTAAACGTGATTGTGGATGCCCGCAAAACTGCAGTGATAAACAACGAACTACTAAGACTGGGGATAGACATTGTCGCCCTGCAAGAGACCAGATTCCAAGAATCTGGAAGCATCAAGGAGAGGGACTTCACTTTCTACTGGCATGGCAAGCCGTGCGGAGAGACCAGGGAGCATGGAGTTGGCTTCACTATCAGAAATAAGCTGCTTAATTCCATCATACCACCAAGTAATGGCACTGAAAGAATACTGAAGATCCAACTCCAGACAGAGGCAGGCCCAGTTAGTATTATAAGCGTTTACGCCCCAATACTAACTGCAGCATCAAAATCTAAACACAAGTTCTATGACGACCTTAGCAAAGAAGTCAGTGAAACACCAGAGAAAGAACATCTTTTTATCTTGGGGGATTTCATTGCCAGGGTTGGCTCCGACCACAAATCTTGGCCTTCATGTCTAGGACAGTTTGGCGTTGGGAAGATCAATGACAATGGACAACGTCTCTTGGAATTCTGCAGCCACCATAATCTGTGTGTGACCAACACCTATTTTGACACGAAACCTCAACACAAGGTGCAATGGAGGCACCCCAGATCAAAGAACTGGCACCAACTTGACCTGATGCTCACTAAACGCAGCAATCTCCACAATGTACGGCTGACTCGCAGCTATCATAGTGCTGACTGCGAAACCGACCATTCACTCGTCTCCAGCAAGGTGAAGATAAAGCCCAAGAGAATCTACAGAAGCAGAACAGAAGGAAGACCACGCATTGACACCAGCTGCACCCAAAATAAAGAGGACGTCAACAAATTCATGAAGGCTCTAGCGGATACTCTGCCTGGCCCCACAAACGGAAATTCCACCGAGAGATGGAGTCATTTTCGCGACACCATCTACAATACAGTACTATCAACATTTGGCAAGAAGCAAACTAAGTCAACCGACTGGTTTGAAGCACATTCTGAAGAGATGCTCCCAGTCCTGGAGATAAAGAGACATGCATTCTCAATGTATAAAACATCACCTACAGAGAAAACATTGCAGACATTGCGAACGGCCAGAAATAGAGTACAACAGATGGCAAGATGATGTGCGAACACGTACTGGCTACAGCTCTCTGCTCAAATTCAAACTTGTGCAGATATTGGAAATATAAGAGGAATGTACGAGGGCATCAAGCAAGCTGTCGATCCATCAAAGAATAAGATGACCCCTTTACGATCAACTGAGGGGGTAATCATAAAAGATCGAGCGAAACAAATGGATCGCTGGGTAGAACACTACTCAGAGCTATACTCAGTGGATAACACTGTCAGTGAAGAAGCTCTGGAAACCATCGATCAACAGTCCCCCATGCATGCCCTGGATAACGAACCATGCCTCACAGAAATCAGCGAAGCACTAGACTCTCTCAAATCCGGCAAGGCACCTGGAAAAGATAGTATTCCATCTGAAATTTTAAAATTTTGCAAAGAAACAATCATCCCAGAACTGTAAGCAATATTTCAGCTCTGCTGGAAAGATAAATCAGTACCACAAGATATGAAAGACGCAAACATCGTTACCCTTTATAAAAACAAAGGCGACAGAAGCGACTGCAACAAATATTGTGGCATTTCCCTACTCAGCATTACAAGCAAGATGTTTGCCAGAGTAATCCTTAAAAGATTACACATTCTTGCTTAAAGAATCTACCCCGAATCGCAGTGCGCATTTAGACCCAACAGGTCTACCATCGATATGATTTTCTCACTCCGGCAGCTTCAAGAGAAGTGCAGAGAACAGAGGAAGCCATTATATATTGCCTTCATCGACCTCACAAAGGCATTTGACCTTGTGAGCAGAAGCGGCCTTTTTAAGGTCCTTGAAAAGGTTGGATGTCCACCCACCCTTCTTAGTCTCGTGAAATCATTTCTCGAAAACATGCAGGGGACCATTTTATTTGACGACTCAACATTCCAATCATTCAGCATCAGCAGCGGAGTAAAGCAGGGCTGCGTGCTTGCTACTACACTCTTTGGTATCTTCTTCGCCGTTCTCTTAAGGCAGGCTTTTGGGACTGCCACTGAAGGCATATACCTCCACACAAGATCTGATGGCAAACTTTTTAACCCATCAAGACTCAAGGCAAAGACCAAAATAAGATCAAGATGCGTAAGAGAACTACTTTTTGCAGATGATGCAGCACTGACTACTCATACAGCAGAAGATCTCCAAAGGCTCATAGATCGCTTTCCAACCGCCTGCAAAGACTTTGGGCTCACCATTAGCCTAAA
>JACEFZ010028463.1:565000-590951 GCA_014155875.1 Cepaea nemoralis
CTGCCACCATATAACAGAGACGAATCCAATTTACTTAGTTGCATTCTGATAACCACTACCACCATATAACAGAGGCAAAACAAACTTACTTGGTAACATTCTGATAACCACTAGTACCATGTAACAGAGACAAAAGCAACTTACTTGGTAACATTCTGATAACCACTGGTACCATGTAACAGAGACAAAACCAACTTACTCGGTAACATTCTGATAACCACTGGTACCATGTAACAGAGACAAAACCAACTTACTCGGTAACATTCTGATAACCACTGCCACCATATAACAGAGACGAATCCAATTTACTTAGTTGCATTCTGATAACCACCGGTACCATGTAACAGAGACAAAACCAACTTACTTGGTAACATTCTGATAACCACTGGTACCATGTAACAGAGACAAAACCAACTTACTCGGTAACATTCTGATAACCACTGCCACCATATAACAGAAACGAATCCAATTTACTTAGTTGCATTCTGATAACCACTACCACCATATAACAGAGACAAAACCAACTTACTTGGTAACATTCTGATAACCACTGGTACCATGTAGCAGAGACAAAACCAACTTACTTGGTAACATTCTGATAACCACCGGTACCATGTAACAGAGACAAAACCAACTTACTTGGTAACATTCTGATAACCACTGGTACCATGTAACAGAGACAAAACCAACTTACTCGGTAACATTCTGATAACCACTGCCACCATATAACAGAGACGAATCCAATTTACTTAGTTGCATTCTGATAACCACTACCACCATATAACAGAGACAAAACCAACTTACTTGGTAATATTCTGATAACCACTGGTACCATGTAACAGAGACAAAACCAACCTACTTGGTAACATTCTGATAACCACTGCCACCATATAACAGAGACGAATCCAATTTACTTAGTTGCATTCTGATAACCACTACCACCATATAACAGAGACCAAACCAACTTACTTGGTAACATTCTGATAACCACTGGTACCATGTAACAGAGACAAAAGCAACTTACTTGGTAACATTCTGATAACCACTGGTACCATGTAACAGAGACAAAACCAACTTACTCGGTAACATTCTGATAACCACTGGTACCATGTAACAGAGACAAAACCAACTTACTTGGTAACATTCTGATAACCACTGGTACCATGTAACAGAGACAAACCAACTTACTCGGTAACATTCTGATAACCACTGGTACCATGTAACAGAGACAAAAAACAAACTTACTCGGTAACATTCTGATAACCACTGCCACCATATAACAGAGACGAATCCAATTTACTTAGTTGCATTCTGATAACCACTACCACCATATAACAGAGACAAAACCAACTTACTTGGTAACATTCTGATAACCACTGGTACCATGTAACAAAGACAAAAGCAACTTACTTGGTAACATTCTGATAACCACTGGTACCATGTAACAGAGACAAAACCAACTTACTCGGTAACATTCTGATAACCACTGGTACCATGTAACAGAGACAAAACCAACTTACTTGGTAACATTCTGATAACCACTGGTATCATGTAACAGAGACAAAACCAACTTACTCGGTAACATTCTGATAACCACTGCCACCATATAACAGAAACGAATCCAATTTACTTAGTTGCATTCTGATAACCACTACCACCATATAACAGAGACAAAACCAACTTACTTGGTAACATTCTGATAACCACTGGTACCATGTAACAGAGACAAAACCAACTTACTTGGTAACATTCTGATAACCACCGGTACCATGTAACAGAGACAAAACCAACTTACTTGGTAACATTCTGATAACCACTGGTACCATGTAACAGAGACAAAACCAACTTACTCGGTAACATTCTGATAACCACTGTCACCATATAACAGAGACGAATCCAATTTACTTAGTTGCATTCTGATAACCACTACCACCATATAACAGAGACAAAACCAACTTACTTGGTAACATTCTGATAACCACTGGTACCATGTAACAGAGACAAAAGCAACTTACTTGGTAACATTCTGATAACCACTGGTACCATGTAACAGAGACAAAACCAACTTACTCGGTAACATTCTGATAACCACTGGTACCATGTAACAGAGACAAAACCAACTTACTTGGTAACATTCTGATAACCACTGGTACCATGTAACAGAGACAAAACCAACTTACTCGGTAACATTCTGATAACCACTGCCACCATATAACAGAGACGAATCCAAATTACTTAGTTGCATTCTGATAACCACTACCACCATATAACAGAGACAAAACCAACTTACTTGGTAACATTCTGATAACCACTGGTACCATGTAACAGAGACAAAACCAACTTACTTGGTAACATTCTGATAACCACTGGTACCATGTAACAGAGACAAAAGCAATTTACTTGGTAACATTCTGATAACCACTGGTACCATGTAACAGAGACAAAACCAACATACTTGGTAACATTCTGATAACCACTGGTATGTAACAGAGACAAAATCAACTTACTTGGTAACATTCTGATAACCACTACTACCATGTAACAAAGACAAACCAACTTACTTGGTAACATTCTGATAACCACTGGTACCATGTAACAGAGACAAAGCAACTTACTTGGCAACATTCTGATAACCACTGGTACCATGTAACAGAGACAAAACCAACTTACTTGGTAATATTCTGATAACCACTGGTACCATGTAACAGAGACAAAACCAACTTACTTGGTAACATTCTGATAACCACTGGTACCATGCAACAGAGACAAAACCAACTTACTCGGTAACATTCTGATAACCACTGCCACCATATAACAGAGATGAATCCAATTTACTTAGTTGCATTCTGATAACCACTACCACCATATAACAGAGATAAAACCAACTTACTTGGTAACATTCTGATAACCACTGGTACCATGTAACAGAGAATAAACCAACTTACTTGGTAACATTCTGATAACCACTGCCACCATATAACAGAGACGAATCCAATTTACTTAGTTGCATTCTGATAACCACTACCACCATATAACAGAGACAAAACCAATTTACTTGGTAACATTCTGATAACCACTGGTACCATGTAACAGAGACAAAAGCAACTTACTTGGTAACATTCTGATAACCACTGGTACCATGTAACAGAGACAAAACCAACTTACTCGGTAACATTCTGATAACCACTGGTACCATGTAACAGAGACAAAAGCAACTTACTTGGTAACATTCTGATAACCACTGGTACCATGTAACAGAGACAAAACCAACTTACTTGGTAACATTCTGATAACTACTGGTACCATGTAACAGAGACACAACCAACTTACTCGGTAACATTCTGATAACCACTGCCACCATATAACAGAGACGAATCCAATTTACTTAGTTTGCATTCTGATAACCACTGTCACCATATAACAGAGACGAATCCAATTTACCTTAGTTGCATTCTGATAACCACTACCACCATATAACAGAGACAAAACCAACTTACTTGGTAACATTCTGATAAACCACTGGTACATGTAACAGAGACAAAAGCAACTTACTTGGTAACATTCTGATAACCACTGGTACCATGTAACAGAGACAAAACCAACTTACTCGGTAACATTCTGATAACCACGGTACCATGTAACAGAGACAAAACCAACTTACTTGGTAACATTCTGATAACCACTGGTACCATGTAACAGAGACAAACCAACTTACTCGGTAACATTCTGATAACCACTGCCACCATATAACAGAGACGAATCCAAATTACTTAGTTGCATTCTGATAACCACTACCACCATATAACAGAGACAAAACCAATTTACTTGGTAACATTCTGATAACCACTGGTACCATGTAACAGAGACAAAACCAACTTACTTGGTAACATTCTGATAACCACTGGTACCATGTAACAGAGACAAAAGCAATTTACTTGGTAACATTCTGATAACCACTGGTACCATGTAACAGAGACAAAACCAACATACTTGGTAACATTCTGATAACCACTGGTATGTAACAGAGACAAAATCAACTTACTTGGTAACATTCTGATAACCACTACTACCATGTAACAAAGACAAAACCAACTTACTTGGTAACATTCTGATAACCACTGGTACCATGTAACAGAGACAAAAGCAACTTACTTGGCAACATTCTGATAACCACTGGTACCATGTAACAGAGACAAAACCAACTTACTTGGTAATATTCTGATAACCACTGGTACCATGTAACAGAGACAAAACCAACTTACTTGGTAACATTCTGATAACCACTGGTACCATGCAACAGAGACAAAACCAACTTACTCGGTAACATTCTGATAACCACTGCCACCATATAACAGAGACGAATCCAATTTACTTAGTTGCATTCTGATAACCACTACCACCATATAACAGAGATAAAACCAACTTACTTGGTAACATTCTGATAACCACTGGTACCATGTAACAGAGACAAAACCAACTTACTTGGTAACATTCTGATAACCACTGCCACCATATAACAGAGACGAATCCAATTTACTTAGTTGCATTCTGATAACCACTACCACCATATAACAGAGACAAAACCAACTTACTCGGTAACATTCTGATAACCACTGGTACCATGTAACAGAGACAAAACCAACTTACTTGGTAACATTCTGATAACCACTGGTACCATGTAACAGAGACAAAACCAACTTACTCGGTAACATTCTGATAACCACTGCCACCATATAACAGAGACGAATCCAAATTACTTAGTTGCATTCTGATAACCACTACCACCATATAACAGAGACAAAACCAACTTACTTGGTAACATTCTGATAACCACTGGTACCATGTAACAGAGACAAAACCAACTTACTTGGTAACATTCTGATAACCACTGGTACCATGTAACAGAGACAAAAGCAATTTACTTGGTAACATTCTGATAACCACTGGTACCATGTAACAGAGACAAAACCAACATACTTGGTAACATTCTGATAACCACTGGTATGTAACAGAGACAAAATCAACTTACTTGGTAACATTCTGATAACCACTACTACCATGTAACAAAGACAAAACCAACTTACTTGGTAACATTCTGATAACCACTGGTACCATGTAACAGAGACAAAAGCAACTTACTTGGCAACATTCTGATAACCACTGGTACCATGTAACAGAGACAAAACCAACTTACTTGGTAATATTCTGATAACCACTGGTACCATGTAACAGAGACAAAACCAACTTACTTGGTAACATTCTGATAAACCACTGGTACCATGCAACAGAGACAAAACCAACTTACTCGGTAACATTCTGATAACCACTGCCACCATATAACAGAGACGAATCCAATTTACTTAGTTGCATTCTGATAACCACTACCACCATATAACAGAGATAAAACCAACTTACTTGGTAACATTCTGATAACCACTGGTACCATGTAACAGAGACAAAACCAACTTACTTGGTAACATTCTGATAACCACTGCCACCATATAACAGAGACGAATCCAATTTACTTAGTTGCATTCTGATAACCACTACCACCATATAACAGAGACAAAACCAATTTACTTGGTAACATTCTGATAACCACTGGTACCATGTAACAGAGACAAAAGCAACTTACTTGGTAACATTCTGATAACCACTGGTACCATGTAACAGAGACAAAACCAACTTACTCGGTAACATTCTGATAACCACTGGTACCATGTAACAGAGACAAAGCAACTTACTTGGTAACATTCTGATAACCACTGGTACCATGTAACAGAGACAAAACCAACTTACTTGGTAACATTCTGATAACTACTGGTACCATGTAACAGAGACACAACCAACTTACTCGGTAACATTCTGATAACCACTGCCACCATATAACAGAGACGAATCCAATTTACTTAGTTGCATTCTGATAACCACTGTCACCATATAACAGAGACGAATCCAATTTACTTAGTTGCATTCTGATAACCACTACCACCATATAACAGAGACAAAACCAACTTACTTGGTAACATTCTGATAACCACTGGTACCATGTAACAGAGACAAAAGCAACTTACTTGGTAACATTCTGATAACCACTGGTACCATGTAACAGAGACAAAACCAACTTACTCGGTAACATTCTGATAACCACTGGTACCATGTAACAGAGACAAAACCAACTTACTTGGTAACATTCTGATAACCACTGGTACCATGTAACAGAGACAAAACCAACTTACTCGGTAACATTCTGATAACCACTGCCACCATATAACAGAGACGAATCCAAATTACTTAGTTGCATTCTGATAACCACTACCACCATATAACAGAGACAAAACCAACTTACTTGGTAACATTCTGATAACCACTGGTACCATGTAACAGAGACAAAACCAACTTACTTGGTAACATTCTGATAACCACTGGTACCATGTAACAGAGACAAAAGCAATTTACTTGGTAACATTCTGATAACCACTGGTACCATGTAACAGAGACAAAACCAACATACTTGGTAACATTCTGATAACCACTGGTATGTAACAGAGACAAAATCAACTTACTTGGTAACATTCTGATAACCACTACTACCATGTAACAAAGACAAAACCAACTTACTTGGTAACATTCTGATAACCACTGGTACCATGTAACAGAGACAAAAGCAACTTACTTGGCAACATTCTGATAACCACTGGTACCATGTAACAGAGACAAAACCAACTTACTTGGTAATATTCTGATAACCACTACCACCATATAACAGAGATAAAACCAACTTACTTGGTAACATTCTGATAACCACTGGTACCATGTAACAGAGACAAAACCAACTTACTTGGTAACATTCTGATAACCACTGCCACCATAAAACAGAGACGAATCCAATTTACTTAGTTGCATTCTGATAACCACTACCACCATATAACAGAGACAAAACCAATTTACTTGGTAACATTCTGATAACCACTGGTACCATGTAACAGAGACAAAAGCAACTTACTTGGTAACATTCTGATAACCACTGGTACCATGTAACAGAGACAAAACCAACTTACTCGGTAACATTCTGATAACCACTGGTACCATGTAACAGAGACAAAAGCAACTTACTTGGTAACATTCTGATAACCACTGGTACCATGTAACAGAGACAAAACCAACTTACTTGGTAACATTCTGATAACTACTGGTACCATGTAACAGAGACACAACCAACTTACTCGGTAACATTCTGATAACCACTGCCACCATATAACAGAGACGAATCCAATTTACTTAGTTGCATTCTGATAACCACTACCACCATATAACAGAGACAAAACCGACTTACTTGGTAACATTCTGATAACCACTGGTACCATGTAACAGAGACAAAACCAACTTACTTGGTAACATTCTGATAACCACTGGTACCATGTAACAGAGACAAAAGCAACTTACTTGGTAACATTCTGATAACCACTGGTACCATGTAACAGAGACAAAACCAACTTACTTGGTAACATTCTGATAACCACTGGTATGTAACAGAGACAAAACCAACTTACTTGGTAACATTCTGATAACCACTACTACCATGTAACAAAGACAAAACCAACTTACTTGGTAACATTCTGATAACCACTGGTACCATGTAACAGAGACAAAAGCAACTTACTTGGTAACATTCTGATAACCACTACTACCATGTAACAAAGACAAAAGCAACTTACTTGGTAACATTCTGATAACCACTACCAGCATGTAACATGAAAGACAAAACCAATTTACTTGCTAACATTCTGATAACCGCTACCACCGTGTAACATGAAAGACAAAACCAACTTACTTGGTAGATGATCAATACCACAATGTAACATGAAAGACAAAACCAACTTACTTGGTAATATTCTTATCAAATCGAAGAACGCGGTCAAGATTAGGACCTTTAGGCTTCTTGTCCACTGAGGTCTGGCCTTCAGCACTGGGCTGCGTGAATGTCAGAAAGGCGGGATTTGACGTCAGGTTGTCCATCGAACGCAGCCGCTGAAAGAGACAAAAGAGAGTCTACAGCGCGCCGTGTCTATGTCTGCCTGCTGTTGTTAATGACTGGATGCGCTGCTTTTCCCGCGTTTTGTCATGTTTGGACATACGAGCTGATATATAGTCTGCATGATAACATGTTTAAGTGTAAACCTGTATGGATACGATGAATCAGATTTTGATGATGATGATGATCATCATAATAATAATATTAATAATAATAATAATAATAATAATAATAGGGATAACAATTACAATAATAATAAGATTAGAAAGCAATGGCAGGAAGCAATAAATTTGGAAACTAAGTAAAATTGCCTAGTAAATCACAAACAGCTTAAATAAAGACTGGGTTGATTGTAACGTTCTGTAAAAAGGACATACACATTTTTGAATAATAATAATAATAAAATAATAATTATAATAACATGAGCCGGTCTCCCTGGCCTAGGGATTAACGTCTTTCTCCGTAATCCCGTATATTCTCGTGAGTAACGCAGCTGGGCGAAAATCGGTAGCGGTTCGCGGCGCGTTGGTAAATTACGGGGTATATGAGCCGGTCGCTCAGAAAGCAATGGCAAACTGTTGAACGTAATCTTGCCTAGTATATCAACAGCAGCTGAAAAATGCTGGTGTTGACTGCAACGTTATGTCAGGGATATGCAACATTAAAAACAAAAATAATGAAAAAATAACATGAAGAAAACTGACTCATAAAAAGCATTACGTTTTTGAAAATAACAAACTTTGCCCATATGAGACGTCAATATTTTACCCAATTTAGACGTCACGGGGGTTTCGAAAGAATGGTGATGAAAGACATGGTATCCGGAAGAAGAGGCAGAGATCGAACAGCATTTAGACAGACACGAGTAAAATATGAATACAATTTGGTGGAACTGAGGTAAGGCTGTGGAAATGTAAACAATATAAAATAACACAAAGTAATGCAGCTTTACATAAGAGAATTACGACATACACAGGACGTTGCGGCGACTAGCCTTCTTCAGCAAACAAATACACGCACGAAACACAACATATAGTCTCGGAGAAGATCCTCCGGTGACTACATTAAGGCATAAGGACGGGATGAGAAGAATAAGAAGATGAGAAAAAAATTATAGCAATGAAGAGGACATGGAAATATGAAAAAAAAAATGTTTCTTATCTCAGAGTCCCAGGCTGTACTACTACAACTAATACAAGCAGTTGTATTATCCACACTGCTATATGCTTGTGAAACCTGGACTGTTTATCAGCGACACGCTAGGAAATTAAACCACTTCCACACAGTCTGCCTAAGGAAGCTACTGAAGATTAAATGGCAAGACAAGATTCCAGACACTGAAGTCCTAGAAAGAGCATCCATGCCCAGTATCCACACTCTACTGATGAAGAATCAGATTCGCTGGGCTGGCCACTTGACTCGCATGCCAGATCACAGGCTCCCTAAACGAATTTTCTACAGTGAACTGCGTTGTGGTAAACGCTCCCAAGGTGGCCAGAGGAAACGTTTTAAAGACACTCTGAAAATTTCACTGAATGCTTTTGGAATTCATCATGACACCTGGGAGGCTGCAGCCAGAGACCGAAATTCGTGGCGCGCATCATTGCGCAAAGGTGCAGTAATATGTGAGGCAACCAGGACTGCAAGAGCTGTGAAGAAAAGGCAGGACAGAAAAACCACTGCAGGAAATCCTCCTCCAGAGACGTCAAGCATTCTTTGCCCACATTGTCAAAGAACATTTCGAGCCAAAATAGGCCTTATCAGCCATCTTAGAACCCACGGCTCCACACCTTCAACCCCACTGGATGAAATGAATGGTCATCATCATTCTTGATGGACAAACAACAACAACGAATGTATTCTGTATCCTCTTGTATACATAGCCGTGGGAGTCTGTGGTCATATGGACTCGGGATAGGGGATGATACCAGGGTAATGGGTGGTAACAATTCAGTGACAGTCCCAGGTAAATGAGTGGAAGTGGTACATGAATAAAGGGGGCAGGGAGACTGGAAGCAATGGAGATGTGATAGTTGTCCGATGGTGAGAGCTGAAGAGTCCCACTGGATATACGTACAATGCATGAGTGGGTGTTGGTGAATGGGTCGGCCATAGTGGACGAATGTTAAAGAGCAATGAAGTGTGCACCTAAGTATGATGGTAATACTAACAAAACTCATTTTATGTTTCATTTACGTGTGTACGAAGCGAGTCCCGAGGTCTTGGTTGACTGATCTGTGTGGGCTCACATACATACGTCTACACACACCAAAAAACATTCATACGATAGTATACATACAAGTGAACATACATACAGTCATGGCGGTGGTAGTGGTGGTGGTGGCGGTAGTAGTAGCAGCAGCAGCAGGAGCAGCAGCAATAGTAGTAGTAGTAGTAGTAGTAGTAGTAGTAGTAGTAGTAGTAGTAGTAGTAGTAGTAGTAGTAGTAGTAGTAGTAGTAAGAGTAGTAGTAGTAGTAGTAGTAGTAGTAGTAGTAGTAGTAGTAGTAGTAGTAGTAGTAGTAGTAGTAGTAGTAGTAGTAGTAGTAGTAGTAGTAGTCCCTTAGATGCAGGCTAATTTCTAGTCTTGCCAATGCTTTCAATTTAGCAATTAAAACGCATTCTTTCTTACTGTAATCAACCATCTAACCAACAAACCGACCAAAGATATCCAGCCCAAGGGTTAGTGTCCCATGGATAGTGAAGAAGATGTCCAGCCCAAGGATTAAGTTCTCTTGAACAGTTAGGAAGATTCCAGCCTAAAAATTATTTTCTCATAAATAGTTAAGAAGACATCCAACCTAAGGATTGGTTTCTCATGGATAGTTTAGAAGATGTCCAACCCAAAGATTAGTTTCTCAGGGATAGTTAAGAATATGTCCAGCCCAAAGGTTGATTTCTCATTAATAGTTAAGAAGCTGTCCAGTCCAAAGGTTAGTTTCTCAGGAATTGTTAAGATATATAGCCCAAAGATTAGTTTCTCAGGAATAGTTGAGAAGACATGCAACCCAAAGATTAGTTTCTCAGGAATAGTTAAGAAGATGTCCAGCCCAAAGGTTGGTTTCTCATTAATAGTTAAGAAGCTGTCTAGCCCAAAGGTTAGTTTCTCAGGAATTGTTAAGATGTATAGCCCAAAGATTAGTTTCTCAGGAAAGTTAAGAAGATGTCTAACCTAAGGATTAGTTTCTCAGAGTTAGTTAAGAAGTTATCCAGCATAATGATTAGTGTCCCAGAGATAGTTAAAGATGTCCAGCCCATTCATTAGTGTCACAGAGATAGTTAAGATGTCCAGCCCAAGGATTAATGTCCCAGAGATAGTTAAGAACTTGTCCAGCCCAAGGATTAATGTCCCAGAGGTAGTTAAGATGTCCAGCCCAAGGATTAATGTCCCAGAGATAGTTAAGATGTCCAGCCCAAGGATTAATGTCCCAGGGATAGTTAAGATTTCCAGCCCAAGGTTTAATGTCCCAGAGATAGTTAAGATGTCCAGCCCAAGGATTAATGTCCCAGAGATAGTTAAGAACTTGTCAAGCCCAAGGATTAATGTCCCAGAGATAGTTAAGATGTCCAGCCCAAGGATTAGGTAAGAAGACGTCCGACCTAAGGATTAGTTTCTCAGAGTTAGTTAAGAAGATGTCCAGTCCAAAGATTAGTTTCTCAGGAATAGTTATGAAGACGAGAAGCTGTCTTACCATCTCCATGTCGTGGACAACGTTGAACGAGGCTGCAGTGAAGTCGTAAACATCCGGAGTAATGCACACGATCTCGCGGACAATGCTCAGAGACGCGTGAAACATCGGCTTTATGTCCGTCGCATAACGTCTCTTATTAGCAGGGAGGTACCCGCTGACACCTCCACCTCCACCTCCACCTCCGCCTCCACCTCCGCCACCACCACCACCAGCTCCTCCTTTTTCACCTACTTCTTCATCTTTCTCCCGTAGATCATCTTCATCACTGGCCGATTTTGACTCTTGTCTGTTGTCGTTACTCTGCGGGACATCATTAGCGCCCATAGCTATTAGCTGCTCATCTCTCGTGGTGTTCTTGCTCCCAATTACATTGTCAGAAACAGACGTTAAATCACTGGACTGGATATTCTCTTCGGTGGTAGACTCAAAAATGTTCTCAGTTAAATCATTTTCGGTATCATTCTCATTTCTGGTAAAGTCTTCGGTTAGTTTATTCTCTTCCAATCCATTTAACCCGTTGACAAGATCTTTCAGGTGATGGTTACTCACACTTTGGATTTCCTCTTCGGTAAAAGTCAGCGAGCTTGTAGACTCAACTTTGGCAACTGACGAGGTCGCGCTATTAAAATGGATACCTTGACAGTGACGTGAGGCTGTGTGGTCCAGGTCATACTTAGGAACATTACTCAACTGAATCTTAAAAAGCAGCGGCACAGCCTCGGGTAAGACATTGACCAGCTGTTGCAAGTCCTTTGCACAGGAGGACTCTTCAGACAGCACACAAGGAGAAGAATAGGATGCCCCAGCGGTGTTTTTCATGGTGTTTTTCTTGTTGTGTGTATCTGAGTTTTCCTGCGAGATAATTATTTGTATGCTTTGGTCTGGGATGCTTGTAATTATTTGTTTATCATCTTTGATATCAAAGTCGTCAGGTTTTGATGTCGTAGCTAGTGTTTGATCAACTGCCACTTCTTGGCTGGCTTTCCCGACCTTTCTGCGTTTCCCCCCATCTTTTCTGACACCTGGTATGTTGTCTTTGGTTGGCATGTCGTCTTCTAGACCCTGGGCAATTGTAGGGAAGTCCCTAACTTTACTAAAGACACTCCCGACCTGGAAGTAACTTTCGCTTTCGTCATTGAGGAAGAAATTTGCAGGTTCAAATTTCTCCTCTTCTTCGTTATTAGGGCTTGTGTTGGCATTGAGGTAAGCGTCAAGCCTGTCATCATCGTAGTAATCCGAGGTGGTACGCGATAAGGAGTTTCCGCTATCAGCGTTTCTCTGCGTGAAGTTAAGTCCAGGCAGCCATATGTCATCAATTCGAGGCCGATACTCTGTAATAGGGTATATCGTTTCCAAGTTCCCTCCAGGGATCGTTTCATCTTCTCTTTCACCACTAACTCCCTGCGTACTTCCGTTCTCATCATGCGTGTCTCCTAATGGCGTAGCGTCCTCTGGTTTATAATGGGAAGCATTTTTATCTCCACCCTTTGCTGGTCTATCATAAGAAAAATAATCATCAAAGCTGCAGGTGCTATCACAACTCACGGTGGTGTCGTCTTCAGAATCTTGGGCACCGACCTTAACTCCTGATTCCGTCTCCCGCGCCCGGATAACAATTTCTGTGGAGTCATTGCTTGACTTGAGACCATCGTGTATTCTAGCCGAAGTGGGGGAGTTTCCAGTCTTCAGGCCCGTGTGTTTGTCAACAGAACTGCTTGGCGAACTGCGAAAGGGTGGGTGACTACCGAAGTAGCCAGACACCCAGCCAGCTCGATCCAAAATAGGAAAACTTAAACTTGATCTGTGATCTTCTACTTGAGACAGCATATCAACTGACGACTCAAATTTCACGCCAAACAGGCCGCTAAAGATTGCAGGAAGACGACCATCGTTGGCAACATGATCAGCTGCAGACGGTTTGGCCAGGTGACTTGTACACTGAGTTGCGTTTGAGATTCTTGAAGTAATTGGATCATTGCCATGAAATTGATTACTCTCCGCTTCTTCGGCGTCTGGACTTTTGTTTTTCACGTTATAGATAGCTTTATCCCTCTTCGTTGCTTTTCTAGTTTCTATACTTTTTGTAATTTTTTCACAAGGTAGAGACAGCGGACTTTCTTGCCGTTTTATATCGTCACTGGAAAGTTTTTCTTTAGGGAGCGTAAACAAGGAATCATTACTATCACTCTCAAAGACTTCCCCCTTCTCTTGCAGCATGATCAGTGTAGGATCTAATGTCTTCCTCGAGCGACTTGGAAGAAGGTCTTGTTTACTGAAGAAACGCGTTGAACTGGCAGTTGTCACAATTCCAGAAAAGGCGCTGGAATAAATCCGGGTGTTGGCTTGATTCGCGGCTTTGTTAAGAATCCACGACTGACTCTCTTTTCCCCCAGCCATTTCAAGTAGACGATCTGCAGTTACTTGTGACTCATTAAATAATACTTTATTGCCCAGTATGTTGTTGCGCTTGCTTGCAGAGTTGCTTTTCTCATCCGATGTGATTGTAAGTTCATCTTCTGTGTCATCAGTATAGCTTTGCGCACCATTTTTGCTATTGTCTTCAGCTGTTTGTTGTAATCCTGATAACCCGTGCTGAGTTTGCATTGTGTTGCTGAGGAGTTCAATAACTGTTACATCATCAACATCTGTGTCTTGTTCTGTAGCAGCTCGTTGTTGTTCAGCGATGTTGCCCAACTGGTTCTGAACATCCTGTTCAATGGGTATGTAGAACCGCATCTCCATGCCAACATTCATCATTGCGTTGAGGTCATCCCCGCCGGTATCTGCAAGATTTCCCAAATCCAACGCACCCATCGGGTTTATGTTTTCTTCAGAAAACGTGGACGACGACGTATCCATGGAATCAGACAGATCTGTTTCACCATCTCGGGCTGGAAAATACAGCGCGTTGTCCATGATTGTTGGGGTTCCAGCCTCATCAGTATCTATCTCTAACCGTTCTGTACTGGAAGACATTCTCAACGTAGTCCAAGTGCTTGATGTCTCTGTCTCCGTGGTGTGTCGAGACCTACTGGTGTTATTGGCTGGATCATCATGTCTGTCTGGTGCCTGCGCTGTCCGAGGCTTATCTACACTGGGCTGATGATCCGACGCTCCGCTGGAACTTTGCTGGTCATTTCGCTTCTCAGACTGGTCCTTTTTGTCGTGATCCGTCAGCCCAGCTTGCCGGGAACTTGGACCGCCGCCACTGTCTCCATCATTGTCGTCATCAAATGTGAACATGTTTGCACCATCCTGGTCTCCGACATAGCCCATCACAATAGCGATGATCTCACTATCGGTGGGAAATGTTTGAAGGTGCATGCTGAGGAAGTTGGCCGCCTTCTGTAAGAATTATAAACAAGTAAGAACATTCGTCATTGATATACAGTGGAATACAGTAGCATGTCCTTTATATAACATCGAAATCAAACCCAGCATTTGTTTGGCTTTATCACTATTGTACTAGGAGGTCAGCATGACCGAATGGATGAGAACGCGGGTTCTTGGACATCCGGTGTGCTGATGCCGAAGTAAGGGGTTCAACCCCTACACTGGACAGTTGGACTGAAATGATGACCTATCGTCCTTGACTTGGGGGCGTAAATTACAAGGACCTCTGAAGTCGGAGTGGGTTCGCCTGATAGCGAGGGACACTATAAATAGGGAAAGCTAATCCACACACAAAATTCAGTCCAGCATTACTAGAAGTAGTGTGTATGAACTACGCTTGAGTTCAAAGCGAGCGAGAGCAAAATAATATATAGAACTATGAAAATCATCCAAAGAGCATTCATTCAGTTTATACTTCCTCTCTTTCTCTTTTTCAATTCCTCTTTATTATTCAATTCTTTTATACCTATAATAAATTGCAGTGGTATATCTAAAGGGTGTATTTTTAATTACTGTGCAGTTTTTGAAAATACTGCCGTTCCAAGTTGTGTATTTACATACTGTGGAGTTCATGCAACATAATAGGTAAATACAAAACTTGCAACGGCAATTTTTCCAAAAACTACACAGTCATAAAAAATACACCCAATACCTATAATCAATTGCAATGGTATATGTGTCGATCTATCTCACTCGCTTTTATTTTTTAACCCTTCACTTCTTCACTGATTAAGTGTCGAGGGATAATATATCGCCAAATGTGCCCTCCCATTCGGACTGAAGATGGACATATCGCCAAACTAGAGTTATCCTGTTATTTGTTTCGTCTCGCGGCATCTTCCACAATTGTAATTCTCAGTGAATAGGCATTTACATTCTAATAGTTGTTAATTTGATTGTGCACTATGTTTGGTTCAAACCTACCTTTTTTCTATGGCACTGAATCAGTTAAATATAAACTAATCGACTGGGCCGATTCTCCCGACTTTTGAAATGTTCCCAATGCGAATTCATTCTATGCCAGTGACCCGCGTTGTCAAGGCAACATTCAGCTTCGATTCCATAATTGGGCTCGTGCAACATTTGGAACACATTTTTACACGACTGTTATTGTTTTAGTTTACACTTTCAACTATGGTAAGAATTGCTCACTTCAGCGCTGAAACTCCACCGCTCACGCTGCAATTTCAACGCACGCATGCACACGCGCACGCATACATATGAGATTTCCCACATATGTCTCTTAACATGTTTATCCTTTACGAGATTCGAACCACGGTCACAACATCAAGGATACCGGCGTAAACAGTCACGAGGAAGACACATACTGTGCAAAGTTTATGATTAGTATGTAAGATGACCTAACACAAACTCTCAGCTTGAAACTGCAATCACGTGCTTCTATTTCTGTGGGTTTTCGCTAGAGCTACGGATTTTGTGCTTTGTGCGACGCTTTCCGCGCTGCGGAAAGAGACCGAGCCATATTGGATAAAACCCGGTGCAATTAAGTTGACCCTGTCGACTTTTAAGCCGACTTTTAAGAGTGAGGGGGTTGAGAATAGTTTTCATCTATAACATGGCTTGTGAATAATTTCATCTGATTAAATCCTCTTTTTTATGCCTAAGGCAAAATATTAAAGAATGTCTTTTATCATACTGAAAAACATGAAATGCGAATATATGCATAATGTAATACTTTCAAGCGCTTATATATTCACAATGTAACACATTCAAGTGCTGTTGTGTTCACAGTGTAACACATTCAGGTGTTATATTCACAATATAATACATTCAGTTGTTATATTCACAATGTAACACACTAAAGTGCTATATTCACAATACACTCAAGTATTATATTCACAATGTAACACACTCCAGTGTTATATTCACAATTAACACACCCAAATGCTATATTCACAATGTAACACATTCAGGTGTTGTATTCACAACACTCAAGTGCTATATTCACAATGTAACACATTCATGTGCTTCTATATTCACTAATGTAAGAAACTCACTTATATATTCACAATGTAACAGATGTATGTGCTTCTATATTCACAATGTAGCACACTCAAGTGATATACTCACAATGTAACACATTCATAAGCTATATTCACAATTTAACACACTCAAGTGTTATATTCATAATGTAACACACTCAAGTGTTATATTCATAATGTAACACACTCAAGTGATACATTCACAATGTAACACGCTAAAGTGCTATATTCACAATGTAACACATGCATGGAATATATTCACAATGTAACGCACTCAGGTGATATATTCACAATGTAACACAGCACATTCATATGCTTCTATATTCACAATGTAACACATTTCAGTGCGTTAATATCCACAATGTAACACATTCCAGTCCGTTTATATTCACAATCTGGAACACTTATTCACAATCTAGCATATTTATATTCACAAACTAGCACATTTATATTAACAATCTAGCACATTTATATTCACAATTTAGCATATTTATACTCAACATCTAGCACATTCAAGTGCTTGTGTATTCACAATCTGACACACAGAAGGACTTCTATATTCACAATCGAATACATTCATCTGCATCTATATCCACAATATAACATATTCAGTTTCCTCTATTATGATAGTGTAACACATCCAAGTGCCTCTAACATGACAATATAACACACCCAGTTGCCCGATAGGAGACGCCTTGAGTCTTGAAGAGATTAGAAGAAGAATTTCCATTGCGAAAGTAGCCTTTTGCAAGATGCAAAACATACTATCCAATAAAAAGATGTATTAATGTGCTATCTAGAACATGTGCTTTTGAATTGATGTGAAGCGTGGACAATGAACAAACAGGCTGAAAAGCATCTGATGGATGTGGCTTCTGAGGAAAATGCGGAGAATACCATGGACAGACAGAAAAACCAATGACCATGTCCTACAAGAAACAAATGAACAACGTAAACTGATTAGAGAAGTTAGACGTTGACACAACTGTTTGGTCATGATATGAAAAGAAATAAATTTGAGAACTTCGTGACAACTAGCAAGATCGAGGGGAAGAGAAAATATCGAAGGTAGAGAAGTAAATACCTGGATGGTTTGGCCACATGGTGTGGTCGAGAAAAGAACACTGAGCTGATCCACGACTCTTGAGATCAAGATGGTGAAGCATGAAAGCCCACGCTTATCGGCATTGTACACGATGATGAATTGCCTCTAAGACGACAATACTCATGTGCGACTCATGTGCCTCTAAAATGACAATATAACACACCCAAGTGCCTCTAACATGACAATATAACACACCAGAGTGCCTCTAACATGACAATATAACACACCCAAGTACCCCTAACATAACAATAAAACACACTCAAATGCCTCTAATATGAGAATATACACACCCAAGTGCCTCTAACATGACAATAATACACACTCGAGTGCCTCTATCATGACAATATAACATACCCCAGTACCCCTAATATGACAATATAACACACCCAAGTGCCTCTAAGATGACAATATAAAACACCCAAGTGCCTCTAATGTGACAATATAACACACCCAAGTGCCTCTAATATGACAATATAACACACCCAAGTGCCTCAAATATGACAATATAACACACCCAAGTGCCTCTAATATGACAATAAAACACACCCAAGTGCCTCTAATATGACAATATAACACACCCAAGTGCCTATAATATGACAATATAACACACCCAAGAGCCTCTAACATGACAATATAAACACCCAAGTGCCTCTAAGATGACAATATAACACACCCAAGTGCCTCTAATATGACAATATAACACACCCAAGTGCCTCTAAGAGGACAATATAACACACCCAAGTGCCTCTAAGATGACAATAGAACACATCCAAGAACCACTAACATGACAATAAAACACACCCAAGTGCCTCTAATATGACAATATAACACCCAAGTGCCTCTAAGATGACAATATAACACACCCAAGTGCCTCTAATATGACAATATAACACACCCAAGTGCCTCTAATATGACAATATAACACCCAAGTGCCTCTAAGATGACAATATAACACACCCAAGTGCCTCTAATATGACAATATAACACACCCAAGTGCCTCTAATATGACAATATAACACACCCAAGTGCCTCAAATATGACAATATAACACCCAAGTGCCTCTAAGATGACAATATAACACACCCAAGTGCCTCTAATATGACAATATAACACACCCAAGTGCCTATAATATGACAATATAACACACCCAAGAGCCTCTAACATGACAATATAACACCCAAGTGCCTCTAAGATGACAATATAACACACCCAAGTGCCTCTAATATGACAATATAACACACCCAAGTGCCTCTAAGAGGACAATATAACACAAGCAAGTGCCTCTAAGATGACAATAGAACACATCCAAGAACCACTAACATGACAATAAAACACACCCAAATGCCTCCAACATGACAATATAACACACCCAATTGCCTCTAAGATGACAATATAAAACCCAAGTGCCTCTAAGATGACAATATAACACACCCAAGTGCCTCTAATATGACAATATAACACACCCAAGTGCCTCTAAGATGACAATATAACACACCCAAGTGCCTCTAAAATGACTATATAACACATCCAAGTGCCTCTAAAATGACAATATAACACATCCAAGAACCACTAACATGACAATATAACACACCCAAATGTCTCTAACATGACAATATAACACATCCAAGTGCCTCTAACATGACAATATAATACATCCAAGAGCCTCTAACATTACAATATAACACACCCAAGTGTCTCTAACATTACAATATAACACACCCAAGTGCCTTTAAGATGACAATAGAACACATCCAAGAACCACTAAAATGACAATAAAACACACCCAAATGCCTCCAACATGACAATATAACACACCCAATTGCCTCTAATATGACAATATAAAACCCAAGTGCCTCTAAGATGACAATAGAACACATCCAAGAACCACTAACATGACAATAAAACACACCCAAATGCCTCCACCATGACAATATAACACACCCAATTGCCTCTAAGATGACAATATAAAACCCAAGTGCCTCTAAGATGACAATATAACACACCCAAGTGCCTCTAATCTATATATATAAAACAAAGTGTATGTATGTAAATATGTATGTCCTTTATTTTTTCGCTAACGGCCCATCCGATTGAGATGATATTTTCTACACGTCTTCCTTTCATTCCAGACCTGCCAACTGTGATATTTATTTAGTGTGAAATCGCCTACTTACTCAGTATTATTTCATTTTTCATTTTTCATTAACATTTATATATAGCTAAGGGACTTAACTCTAGAAAAAGTTATTTCAAGGGGCATAACTTTTAATAACATTGTTGTATAACTTATAGTCATATTGTTGTATCGTTTTCAAAGATTTATAAACTCTTTGTCTATAGTTATGTACCGGCATATGAGTTATAATAAATAATGATACAATCTTTAAGGCAATTTCAAAGTTTACATAAAAATAATGCATAATGCATAACATTGTAACTCATCTTTCTATGCTTAAGAAATTATCTTAAAGATGTTGAACAATATCATCGCATCTTTAATGTTTTCCGCTATCATATCGGCACGATTCGCTTGACAGCACTTCTCAGCGCTATCAAGCCAAGACGCCTTACACATTTCAAGCAGCCTGATACGGGGGGAAAATGGCACGTCGTAATAGCACAAAGAAACAAGCAGCTTCCAAGATGCATAGTGAGAAAACCGACCAGACTATCAAGAAGACGAACCTGCCTTTGGAGAGTCTGCATGCAAGCTGTAATAAAGTATCTGAACCTACAGTCAATGAAACTACCAATAAGAAGAGCGACGACTACCCACAGACGAACACAAAAACTTGTGAGAGGAAGGAGGACCAAGACACCAGAATCAGAAACACTGATTCAAACACAGTCAGATGGGTGGTCAAGCGGCTAAAAATGGAGCTTACTGATGAACAAATACAGAAGCAGCTGCAGGAAGAAAATCTTCACGTCAACATTTTGAAGGCAGAGCGGATTCTTACCTACTCAGAATTAAATGAGATGCTCCACACCAGTGACTGGGCGAACCCGGGCCGGGTCAGGCAGACAGACAGACAGACAGACAGACAGACAGATAGATAGATAGATAGATAGATAGATAGATAGATAGATAGATAGATAGATAGATAGATAGATAGATAGATAGATAGATAGATAGATAAACAGACAGGGAGGGAGGGAGGGATAGACGGAGGGAGAGACAGAGGGATGGGTCTATTAGACAGACAGACAGACAGACAGACAGAGATAGATAGATAGATAGACAAACAGACTGACAGACACAGACAGACAGACAGACAGACAGACAGACAGACAGACAGACAGACAGACAGACAGACAGACAGACAGACAGATAGTCGGTAACGGGAACGAGAACTTATATGACTACTTATATGAATTAAATGAGATGCTCCCCACCAGGGACTGGGCGAAGCCGGGCCGGGTCAGGCAGACAGACAGACAGACAGACAGACAGACAGACAGACAGACAGATAGATAGATAGATAGATAGATAGATAGATAGATAGATAGATAGATAGATAGATAGATAGATAGACAAACAGACAGGGAGGGAGGGAGGGAGGGATAGACGGAGGGAGAGACAGAGGGATGGGTCTATTAGACAGACAGACAGACAGACAGAGATAGATAGATAGACAAACAGACAGACAGACAGACACAGACAGACAGACAGACAGACAGACAGACAGACAGACAGACAGACAGACAGACAGACAGACAGACAGACAGACAGACAGTCGGTAACGGGAACGAGAACTTATATGACTACTTATATGAATTAAATGAGATGCTCCCCACCAGGGACTGGGCGAAGCCGGGCCGGGTCAGCTAGTATGACAATATAACACACCCAAGTGCCTCTAAGATGACAATATAACACACCCAAGTGCCTCTAAAATGACAATATAACACATCCAAGTGCCTCTAAAATGACAATATAACACATCCAAGAACCACTAACATGACAATATAACACACCCAAATGCCTCTAACATGACAATATAACACACCCAAGTGCCTCTAACATGACAATATAACACATCCAAGTGCCTCTAACATGACAATATAACACATCCAAGTGCCTCTAACATGACAATATAACACATCCAAGTGTCTCTAACATGACAATATAACACATCCAAGTGCCTCTAACATGACAATATAACACACCCAAGTGTCTCTAACATGACAATGTAACGCACCCAAGTGCCTCTAAGATGACAATATAACACACCCAAGTGCCTCTAACATGACAATATAACACATCCAAGAACCACTAACATGACAATATAACACACCCAAATGTCTCTAACATGACAATATAACACATACAAGAACCACTAACATGACAATATAACACACCCAAATGTCTCTAACATGACAATATAACACACCAAAATGCCTCTAACATGACAATGTAACGCACCCAATTGCCTCTAATATGACAATATAAAACCCAAGTGCCTCTAACATGACAATATAACACACCCAATTGCCTTTAAGATGACAATATAAAACCCAAGTGCCTCTAAGATGACAATATAACACACCCAAGTGCCTTTAATATGACAATATAACACTCCCAAGTGCCTCTAAAATGACAATATAACACACCCAAGTGCCTCTAAAATGACAATATAACACATCCAAGTGCCTCTAAAATGACAATATAACACATCCAAGAACCACTAACATGACAATATAACACACCCAAATGCCTCTAACATGACAATATAACACACCCAAGTGCCTCTAACATGACAATATAACACATCCAAGTGCCTCTAACATGACAATATAACACATCCAAGTGCCTCTAACATGACAATATAACACATCCAAGTGCCTCTAACATGACAATATAACACATCCAAGTGTCTCTAACATGACAATATAACACATCCAAGTGCCTCTAACATGACAATATAACACATCCAAGTGTCTCTAACATGACAATATAACACATCCAAGTGTCTCTAACATGACAATATAACACATCCAAGAGCCTCTAACATGACAATATAACACATCCAAGAGCCTCTAACATGACAATATAACACATCCAAGTGTCTCTAACATGACAATATAACACATCCAAGAGCCTCTAACATGACAATATAACACATCCAAGAGCCTCTAACATGACAATATAACACATCCAAGAGCCTCTAACATGACAATATAACACATCCAAGAGCCTCTAACATGACAATATAACACATCCAAGAGCCTCTAACATGACAATATAACACATCCAAGAGCCTCTAACATGACAATATAACACATCCAAGAGCCTCTAACATGACAATATAACACACCCAAGTGCCTCTAAAATGACAATATAACACATCCAAGTGCCTCTAAAATGACAATATAACACATCCAAGAACCACTAACATGACAATATAACACACCCAAATGCCTCTAACATGACAATATAACACACCCAATTGCCTTTAAGATGACAATATAAAACCCAAGTGCCTCTAAGATGACAATATAACACACCCAAGTGCCTTTAATATGACAATATAACACTCCCAAGTGCCTCTAAAATGACAATATAACACACCCAAGTGCCTCTAAAATGACAATATAACACATCCAAGTGCCTCTAAAATGACAATATAACACATCCAAGAACCACTAACATGACAATATAACACACCCAAATGCCTCTAACATGACAATATAACACACCCAAGTGCCTCTAACATGACAATATAAACACATCCAAGTGCTCTAACATGACAATATAACACATCCAAGTGCCTCTAACATGACAATATAACACATCCAAGTGCCTCTAACATGACAATATAACACATCCAGTGTCTCTAACATGACAATATAACACATCCAAGTGCCTCTAACATGACAATATAACACACCCAAGTGCCTCTAACATGACAATATAACACATCCAAGTGTCTCTAACATGACAATATAACACATCCAAGTGCCTCTAACATGACAATATAACACATCCAAGTGTCTCTAACATGACAATATAACACATCCAAGTGCCTCTAACATGACAATATAACACATCCAAGAGCCTCTAACATGACAATATAACACATCCAAGAGCCTCAACATGACAATATAACACATCCAAGAGCCTCTAACATGACAATATAACACATCCAAGAGCCTCTAAACATGACAATATACCACATCCAAGAGCCTCTACATGACGAATATAACACATCCAAGAGCCTCTAACATGACAATATAACACATCCAAGAGCCTCATAACATGACAATATAACACATCCAAGAGCCTCTAAACATGACAATATAAAACAGTCCAAGAGCCTCTAACATGACAATTAACACACCCAAGTGCCTCTAAATGACAATATAAACACATCCAAGTGCCTCTAAAATGACAATATAACACATCCAAGAACCACTAACATGACAATATAACACACCCCAAATGCCTCTAACATGACAATATAACACACCAAGTGCCTCTAACATGACAATATAACACATCCAAGTGCCTCTAACATGACAATATAACACATCCAAGTGCCTCTAACATGACAATATAACACATCCAAGTGCCTCTAACATGACAATATAACACATCCAAGTGCCTCTAACATGACAATATAACACATCCAAGTGTCTCTAACATGACAATATAACACATCCAAGTGCCTCTAACATGACAATATAACACATCCAAGTGTCTCTAACATGACAATATAACACATCCAAGTGTCTCTAACATGACAATATAACACACCCAAGTGTCTCTAACATGACAATATAACACACCCAAGTGTCTCTAACATGACAATATAACACACCCAAGTGTCTCTAACATGACAAATATAACACACCCAAGTGTCTCTAACATGACAATATAACACACCCAAGTGTCTCTAACATGACAATATAACACATCCCAAGTGTCTCTAACATGACAATATAACACACCCAAGTGTCTCTAACATGACAATATAACACATCCAAGTGTCTCTAACATGACAATATAACACATCCAAGTGTCTCTAACATGACAATATAACACACCCAAGTGTCTCTAACATGACAATATAACACACCCAAGTGTCTCTAACATGACAATATAACACACCCAAGTGTCTCTAACATGACAATATAACACACCCAAGTGTCTCTAACATGACAATATAACACATCCAAGTGTCTCTAACATGACAATATAACACACCCAAGTGTCTCTAACATGACAATATAACACATCCAAGTGTCTCTAACATGACAATATAACACACCCAAGTGTCTCTAACATGACAATATAACACATCCAAGTGTCTCTAACATGACAATATAACACATCCAAGTGTCTCTAACATGACAATATAACACATCCAAGTGTCTCTAACATGACAATATAACACATCCAAGAGCCTCTAACATGACAATATAACACATCCAAGTGTCTCTAACATGACAATATAACACATCCAAGTGCCTCTAACATGACAATATAACACATCCAAGAGCCTCTAACATGACAATATAACACACCCAAGTGTCTCTAACATGACAATGTAACGCACCCAAGTGCCTCTAAGAGGACAATATAACACACCCAAGTGCCTCTAACATGACAATATAACACACCCAAGTGCCTCTAACATGACAATATAACACATCCAAGAACCACTAACATGACAATATAACACACCCAAATGTCTCTAACATGACAATATAAACACACCAAAA
>JACEFZ010028464.1:0-7500 GCA_014155875.1 Cepaea nemoralis
CCTTTTAAATCCCTCCCCCACCCTCCATTCCCCCCTACTCCTCCTTCTCCTCCCTCCTCCTCCCTCCTCCACCTCCCTCTTCCTCCTCCCTCCTACATTTACCCAAGACAACAGTCAGTCAGACGGGATAGTGGGGAACGGGATCTTAATGACTACTTATATAATTTAACTGAGATGCTCTCCACCATGGGCTGGGCGGCGGTCAGACAGACAGACAGATAGATAGATAGACAGACAGACAGACAGACAGACAGACAGACAGACAGACAGACAGACAGACAGACAGACAGACAGACAGTCGGGAACGGGAACTTATATGACTACTTATATGAATTAAATGAGATGCTCCCCACCAGGAGGTTGGGCGATGCCGGGCCGGGTCAGACAGACAGACAGATAGATAGTCGGAACGGGAACTTATATGACTACTTATATGAATTAAATGAGATGCTCCCCATCAGGGTCTGGGCGAAGACGGGCCGGGTCAGACAGACAGACAGACAGACAGATAGACAGACAGACAGACAGACAGATAGCGGTAACGGGAACGAGAACTTATATGACTACTTATATGAATTAAATGAGATGCTCCCCACCAGAGGTCTGGGCGAAGCCGGGCCGGGTCAGCTAGTAGTATTATATATATATATATATTATATAATTTATATATATAATATATCATTAATATATTATATATATATATATATATATATATATAATCAATCAATCATGTGCCATGTCGGAAAGCGTGGGCGGTCATGACTCACCATTTCACTCGATCACCAGAGTCGTGGATCAGTTCAGTGTTCCTCTCTGTACCATGTCATGTGGCCAAGCCATCCGGTATATTCTTCTCGGTCTTTCCCTTGGTCTGTTTCCTTCGATCTTGCCAGTTGTCACTTAGTTCTCTCTCTGTCTCTCTGTCTCTCTCTTTCTCTCTCTTTTGTCTCTCTCTCCTCTCTCTCTCTCTCTCTCTATATATATATATATATATATATATATATACACACACACACACACACACACACACACACACACACACACACATAAGTACCGGTAACAGGGGTTCGGACTGACCAGACCGAGACTTCCTGAACCGTGCCTCCCAGAAGAGCAAATCTCATTGATCGCTGACTTTAGCCTCACACTCATACCACTTTCCTCCAATAACCAAAGTTGCTGGTTTATTCGCTGATTGCGTGACATGTTGTTTTGTGCCTATATATCCACGTCAGTGTCAAGTGTTCTCACAAACTATTCTCCCGATAAGGGTGTGCCTTTCAGGTTTTAGTCCAGTGGTGCTGTCAAAGATGAAGTTACAGGCTTTGAGCTCATTCCAGAAGCCCGCCTATGAGACAGGTGAGGTCACCGAACTGGGAGCAAGTCAATTTATGCTTCCTAAGAGAATAAGCCCACTTGACGCCAGTACTAGTTACTGTCGCGGTGCGCTTGAAACACCCTCTATTCTGCATATGCAAACAGTGGAGTATTATTTATGGAATTATAAATGTTGCTTACTTTTAATATTAATTTTATAACTATGTTTGTGAATGCCTGTCAGGAAATATGGGGGTTGTAAAACGTTACCTTACACCGATCAAATATTGCTTACTCATGGAGTTGGCAGTAGGGGTCAAAGGTTGACCAATGAAACGGTAGGAGCCAACCAATGAAAACGCGGTAGACACATGCTTGCGCAGGGCCAGCAGATATTCGGTCATTTCACCAGGCGGGTCTAGCAAAGACGGTCGAACTCCAATTTTTATCATATTTGTTAAAACGCAAAACCTATGTCTTGTTAATACGGCTAGGCCCATGCTTTGGTGATCCAATAAATAATTGTAGGGTGAGTTGGAAACATGTATAACTATTTATATGCATTTTGTATGTACTAATAATCCAATTCTTTTACAGCATTATTAATCTCCATGGCTAGAAGATTTCGATAGGCTGTTGTATGATATTCCCTGTTATTTATGTGGTAGTAGGATCTCGTGTCTCTAGATTAATGTTCAATCTTAATGGCAAGTTTCATAGTGTTTATGATTGCTATACTGTCAGAGAAGATTAACTTGTTCAGAGGCTTATATAAATGACTTACAATGAATGACGCAAGCCAGGCTTGCTAACATTGTCAGAAACATGTTGGTATCAAATTGCTAGGACAAGCTATGATTGTACGTTGATTGTCAAGACAATCCCCAGGCAGGAGTACATAAGCTTGTTGTCTAGGATAGTGATTAGTTAGGATTTGTAGGGACGGATCGTAAGTGCAATATTTGTTAGGATGGATTAACCACGAGGTAGAATTTGTGAAACCATAGAATATAAATATAGCTAGCCAAATGAATGACAAAGGTCATCCTGATAGAGTAACACACGTGTTGTTATAATCTAGTGAGGCACACGACATGATTGTACTGTGACGGCAGTGAAAATCACTGGACCGGAGTGCAGAAGCTTGTGACCTAAATTCTTGGTTATATTATAATTCTTGGTTCTGTTAGAATTCTCAGTAACTAGAATTCTGGTTGAGTCGATTAGAATCCTTGTTATTCCGAGTCCTTGGTTCAGGGTAAATCTATGATGTTTACAATTCATAGTCTAATCACACTCTTGATTGCTTGTTCAGAATTCTAGGTGATTGAGTTCTTGATTGATTGTTCAGAATTCTAAGTGATTGAGTTCTTGATTGATTGTTCAGAATACTAGGTGATTGAGTTCTTGATTGATTGTTCAGAATTCTAGGTGGTTGAATTCTTGATTGATTGTTCAGAATACTAGGTGATTGAGTTCTTGATTGATTGTTCAGAATACTAGGTGATTGAGTTCTTGATTGATTGTTCAGAATTCTAGGTGGTTAAATTCTTGATTGATTGTTCAGAATACTAGGTGATTGAGTTCTTGATTGATTGTTAGACTTATTGGTTCATAGTAAAGTCTTGATTGTTAGAAAGGTCAGGAGTACAGAGGTGTGATCGTTGGGATCAGTAGGAGTTTATCATAGTCTATTTCCTTTGTTCAGTAGGGAGATAGGATGCGACATGACTGTTTCTGATGCACGTTAATTGTCGGAGAGATTCACAACAATTAACTTTATTCAGTATAATTCTCACTCATGTTTTATTGGTCTTCATTTCTATGAAGCTTCAAAGGTTGTGTAGGGACTGGATCTGTCGCTATTCCTTTGTCTAGTACTATATGTCATCTAGGCTGCGCATAGAGTGAAGGAACCGCTATAGAACATCTCTGTATCCTCAGTGAAGTGTTTGCCTGATGATAGGTTTCTATAGAAGGTTAGGCAGTAAGTCATGTTGAAGGTATGGGCGTTCTCCAGAAACTTACGAGTGTGCCTTTGTGTCAATTTCAGCTTGAGAGGCTACCAGAGTTGCTACTGCACCACCATGCTGTCATCACCGAGATATTGACGAGAAGAGCCAGTGAGTGGCTGACCACTAGGCAGAAGCAGAGAAGAGTCTGGCTCCATGCAGCTCTCAGATAAGTGCCTGTCGCCAACCTTGCCAAAAACCACTGACTACTGAAGCCTTTAGTTAGGACCTAAAACTAGGTCATACACTACCACGTAGTACAGAGAGAGCTCTAGGCACTTCCGAAACTTACCGAGAAGTGCCTATTCCTTTTATTTCAGCTTCAACAGCATCAAATAAACATACACTTTTATTTGTAGTAACTGTACAAAGTGCTTTTAGACTTTTATATTTATTAGCATACAGTTTATGTAAGATTGATGGTTGATTATTTAGAGTGAGAATTGAGTTATGATAATTCTCTGGGGGCTGTAATTCTATCACAGGCAATAGTAGCCCAGATAACTAAACCTGCTGTCTTTCCCCAAATTGTTCAGCTTCAAGTTTTACTTTCTGGTGCCTGTGCCATAGTTAGGAAAGTTGACATTTCCTGGGCCAAAAACCCATACTCCTATTCTACGAGCCAAAACGGTCTTCTATTCCTACAGTGGATAGACTTTCTTAAGGGTTAGTCTTTGTCTTCTACTTGGGTGTGAGGAATCTCATCTCTAGTTTCAGACCCTGCTACAGTTACCAATCCAATCAACGGTATTATGTCGAAGGTAGGTGATATGATCAAGTCCAACGCTTCGAGTCTTCCAGACTCCGTTGTGGGTTACAAGCTCTAGTGTTTACAGAGACTTTAGAAATGAATATTCACTATGTCATGCCATGTCTTCAAATAGACCCAGTGGAGAACACCAGGGTCCAACTAAAGTTGCTAATCCAACAGAATCTACAGATCTAGCATAGGTTCCAGTACCTGTCGCGATAGAGACTGCTCATCTAACCAAGGCTCTAGTCTCTAAGACTGATATTGTTGCTTCATAGATGACTACAGTTGTTAACTCAACTGACTCTTCAGATCCATCAGAAAAGACAGTCGCTAAACCGAGTGTTTCTTCAGATCTGAACATGATGAAATGTTTGAATAGAAAGCCGACCAAGTGAGGCTAATCAGACTTGCTCCAACGTGTTTTTGTGTTTCAAGATCATCCTAGGGGAACACCTAGAGTTTCAGGGTCGCTCCAACAGATATCTCAGAGAGAATCCAGAGTTATAGTACGTCACCTGTTCTCAACGTTTGAAAGCGGATTTTACATTGTACTTTTGTCCATGATCAACACGATGGCTAGTGGCAATGGAAAGTCATCAGGATCCGTGAAGAATGTTTGAGATTTCGACATCCATCACGGAGGCTCCCACGAGGAATCAGCCGGGTGAACACTAAAAGGGACGGGATGTACTAGTACTAACATTCTCACGCTGTATGATGACAGCTGGATCTATTGTTTCTTCGTTTCACTGTGTTCTGAACTATACATAGGAATAGCTTAGACCTTTCTTCTCGACCTGCTTTACAAGACACCCTTGTACAAAAGATTAAATTATTATAATTTGACACAGTATATCCATATCCTTTCTTGAGTTTATAGCTGTTGTCCGGGGTTTCCATAGGGTGGTAGAGAACGACTGGTGGAGTCCAGTAATGGGAAGGGATTCAAGAGCAGGATAGCACCTGTGGGTTGGTCAGTTCAGACGGGAAGGTCATAATGTGCCGTACCTATCGAAGCCCCTTAGGGTACGGGACCACAACAATACCAAAGGGTTATTGTTACACTGGCTCAAAGTGGTGACACCATGATTTATCGCCTGCCACTATGCGGAAGAGAAATACATCATCCTCCACTCTGTACCGAAGCAAGTGGTTCAAACACCATCCCATGCGTTCTCTTTTTGGTGGACCAATCATTATCCGTGGTACCACTGTGAACACACCTTCCGATATTCCAGTTTCTTATGAACGTCCTTTTGAATTGTCCCAATAGACACATAACATTCTTTCGCTAGCGAACATATGCTTCGACAACGGTTCCTCTGTACTGCTGCATAAATTTTGGCGATGGTTCTTTTTTTTCTTTTCTGTTACAACAATATGCGCTTGACCCGGCCGTCGAAGATCTGTCTGTCAGAGCCCTAAACAGATATATACAGACAGGACAGATCCCTGTGACAGGACAGATCCCTGTGACAGGACAGATACCTGAGACAAGACGGTGTGACAAGTCAGGTCAGGACAGTACGCCCAAGGACAAATTGTTGACGTGAGTTAACTGAGCGACAATCACCATCGACGGACGGACTAACCCCAGGTTAAGAACAGGACAACACTGAGACGCAAGTACTGACCACGAGATACGTAGCAGCCCGGAGGTCATGAGACACGTGATGCGAGACCCGGAGAGAAAGCTTTGGGAGATTGGACTGGGACTTCGATGTGGACGGATGTGCCTGAGTGTTGTTGAGCGAGTATACAGCTGAGTCGAGAAACTGCTAGTTTGTGCTGTGAGATTGATCCAGTGATATAGTGTGTGCGCCAGCTGCCATAGTAGTGTGCAGCATGAATGGAATGCATTGCTGTGTGTAAATTATTATTTGTGATACCATTGTATTATATTGTATTCTATTTGAATATTAAATCTGACGATGTATTGATTTTGTCCATCGGACTCCGACTGATATTTATTTTATGTCCTTTAATTGTCAAGGCCATTAAGTTTTGAGCCAGTTGTACCTGTGAGACCTTGACAAAATAATCGGGGCTCCTCCGGGAGAGCAGTTGAATGAATCACCCAAAAAAACGAGAAGTAGATTGTGAGCTTTACTAAAACACGACTACAAGAGACAAATTGGACGTTGCGGCCAAAGCCTTCGTCAGCACAGGACAAACAAATACAAACCAACAAAAACCTACATGAACACACTATGACAATATTAAACTATTAAACTAATTAAATGTACTCATCTGATTCTGTGTCCTTGCTTGGAAAGACTGACACGCGTAGGGCTCCAGTGGATTAATGGGAGAGCAGTTGCAGTTTTGAGGCTCACGCCAAGACAACATAAGTCAAACGATATCATCGGTCCGGTGCAGTCCCCAGTAGCAAAGCGGGCTTGGGCATGGGACACTGAATGTCAACGGGTTGAGATGCTACCATTGACTAGACATGAGAAGGTATCAGGTTCGCACCCAGATCATACCTTTCGAGCCACAGTTGTCTCCACAACCAACAAGTCATAACTATATATTGACTCTCTATAGGCCTCTGACTAATTAGAACAGACTAATTAAAGAATACACAAACCAGTGTGTCACTTCCCTTAAAGGGATAAGTTACACGGAGAGGGCAGTGTAGCCTGTCAGAGCCCTATAGAGATATATACAGACAGGACAGATCCTTGTGACAGGACAGATCCCTGAGACAAGACGGTGACAGGGAAGGTCAGGACAGTACGCCCAGGGACAAACGGTTGACGTGAGTTAACTGAGCGACAGTCACCATCGACAGACGGGCTAACCACCAGGTTAAGGACAGGACAACACTGAGACGCAAGTACTGACCACGAGATATGTGAGCAACCCGGAGGTCATAAGACACGTGATGCGAGACCCAGAGAGAACGCTTTGGGAGACTGGACTGGGACTTCAATGTTGACGGATGTGCCTTAGTGTTGTTCAGCGAGTATACAGCTGAGTCGAGAAACTGCTAGTTTGCGCTGTGAAAGTGATCCAGTGATAGAGTGTGTGCGTCAGCTGCGATAGTAGTGTGCAGCATGAATGGAATGCATTGCTGCGTGTAAATTATTATTTGTGATACCATTGTATTATACTGTATTCTATTTGAATATTAAATCTGACGATGTATTGATTTTGTCCATCGGACTCCGACTGACATTTATTTTTAAGTCCTTTAATTGTCAATTGCCATTAAGTTGTGAGTCAGTTGTACTTGTGACACCTTGACACTGTCGTGAACTGACGTCCTTTCCGAAACATCTGTCACTATTGTCTTCAACACACATTTGTTACCGAACGCTGCACGCATTCTTCGATGCATGTCCACTGGTCGACATCCATCAAATGAAAGAAATTGAATCACCGCTCTTTGAGCTTCTTTGGATACATCATTAC